>CAMKVN010000754.1:0-24236 GCA_946474995.1 Funneliformis geosporum
AAAATGTGAGAAATAGATTTTATAAAATCTAATCTATAAATTTATTAGGACATAGATGGGACATGTCCGAAAATAAATTTTAGTGGGATATGTCCTTATGACAATCAATAAGCTGGGACATTCTAGGATACGGACATTTGGACATGTCCCAAAATGTTTCATGTCCCAATCTACATATCGGACATTGTCCCATGTACATCACTGCATCTAGGTCAATCTTCGCTTTATTGTTTTGAGAAATGAAAATACTCACGTTAGCAAATAATAAAGCAAATTGCTTTGCATATTTAACAGATGTAAGGCAATTATATCTATCAGAATGGTCTTGTGTTTCTATGTGAGAGGTCTCAGCTACTGCTACCCATGCTGGATGATGATACGTTCTTGCAATCAAATTGGCTTGATGAGGTAGCAGGTAATTATTTAGTGTTGTTCTTGCCATGTAAACATTATAGTTTTTCTCAAATTCTTGTGCAGATTTTCAATTATCTAAACTTTAACTACCTCTTTCCTTCTTTTTTCATCAGCTGTCCTGAACTTGATTGAATTATGGATATGATCGTATAAATTCAGATGTTTAAAAAGAAGTAAAAGATAACTAGGTTTATCATACTATATTACCTCATGATTCTCAATAGTGCTTTTCTTTTTTTCACTACATTTCTGAGCATAATCTGCATTCTTTTTCAACTTAATAATCTTCTCTCTGTTAGATTTGATTTCAGCTCAAAGATCTTCTATTTTTATATATATATCATGCTAAAGTTAAAAATTAATTATAATATTATATATTTGCTCAAATTCAGTAAGTTTTCTTTTAGCTATAGTTATTTCATTTGTTGTTTTTTTTTTGAGCTGATGCATTGATAGGGATTTCTGATACAGGATCTGTTGAACGAATAGTAAAAGAAGTAGGAATCAGAATTGGATTTTCTCTAGAGCTCCTAATGAGTCAAGTCGTCAAGTCGAATCGAGTTTTAAAGATAATTCGACACAACTCAAAAAATTTAAGTCGAGTTGAGTCGAGTTGAGTCAAAAAATTTTAAAACTCTAACTCGACTTGACTCAAGTTATACTTAAATTTGACTCGACTCAACTCAAGTCAAATAAAAACTTCCAAAATATATTTGCTGATTATATAAATAATAAAATAATAAAATTATATTAATGTTTCGGAGGCTATTATCTAATGATTTACCGATCAGAATTTCATGAAATCTGCACCATCGTATTCGCCGAGATGCGTTCATCAAAATGATATGTGTTGCATTTCTAATGGATCACTGAACGCAGAGATATTCAAGAAAATGTGTTAAAAAATTGATTTTTGACTTCGAAGGCTATTATCTTGAGATCTACCGATCTGAATTTTGTGAAATCTGCACTATCGTGTTTGCCGAGATGCGCTCATCAAAATAATATGTATTGCATTTCTAACAGATCACTTTTTTTTTTTTTTTTTTTTTTAAAGACGCGGTAATATAATTTTATTAATATATAATATAAATCAAATTAAATGAAGTAAAAACAAACAAGAAATTTATATGATCTATTCTAAAAAAATTATTGCCTAGAGGCGTTGTTAAACCAAAAGAACTGTAGCCCCTCCAAACCAGCTGGTTGTTCTGTCAAGTTCAAAATTTGAGGATAATCCTCACCTTTATCATAACTATCTAATTTTATGTGAAAGTTTGAAGAAAATAACATTAAAATAAAAGAAATGACAACTAGCTATTACTGATCCAAGAAGAGAGTCCAATTTCTGCCATGAGTTATTGATAGATTTACTAGTTCGATCCAATTTGAAAAAACAGGTTGTGCAGTAAGAAGTGGCGGGAATACGTGATGATTAAATGAAAAATTAGATTTACAGTCATATATTCTTTTCTTTGAAGTCAAAATATTGAGGGATTTCTCTTTTTCGATTGTTGCTTTACAGTGAGGAATCCATATTTTTTCGTATGTGAGATCAAAAAGGAAACTGGTAATATTGTTGATAATGGTATTAGTTTGCTTATTAGAATCTGTGATATTGTTGATGATGTCAAAAAAATTTTGAGAGTATGATTCCTTTAATTAGATCTATAAAAGTAAGGGAATTTTGATTGGAGAATAGAATCCAAATATCATCACTGGCTATGTATTGATATAAAATGTCGAAAGGAACGTGATTGAGTAAAACGAGTTGATTTAATAAATATTGTTTGGTGTTTAAAATAATGTCAGCCATTAATTGTGTATTTGTGTTGCAGACCCAAATATGATTGAAAGTTTCATCTTTCAGAGAGCAAAGACAGCATTTCCATGTTTGATCGTAAATGTGAGATTGTGTGGATTTCATAAATTCAATGGTTGGAAGCTGTTCGATAAAGTATTTGACTCTACTACTATGTTTATTGGATTCCTTGGTAGAAGTTACACCTACAGGATCATTGCCTCTGATACTATTAAAAGTGCATAGCCAATTTATATGAAAGTGGTTGTATTTGATATTTCTTTTTAGATAGAAAAAATCTATGAATCCTTGAGTTCTGGATATTTTTTTGATGAATGAGCGAATTGAAATATTTATTGGTAAATTCTGAAACTTTGGTAAAAATCTGGCGTGAGGAGTATTGTCAATATTAATCGATATAGGCGTATTTCCTAAGGCTTGTTTTGCTAGATCATCCACGTGTTTGTTCTATTTAATACCTGAATGTGCTTTGACTTTAACAAATGTTATCATTAATGGTTTGACATCAATTAGGAAAAAAATATATGACCAATAAATATAAAAGGGTAATTTGAAAAGGAGAGAAGGATAATTTAAGATATTATGTTTTTTAATTTTGTTGTATGATTGTATTAATGAAAGACTATCTGTGTAAATTATTATATTTGAACAAGGAGGTGTGAGTAAGATAACTAATAAAATGACAAAAATTTTAGCATGAGATAAATTAGACCAGATTGAGGTAATAGCAGTTGCGAAAGAAATAACGTCCTGATCATCTAAAACTAATGTGAGAGCTGAACTGAGGTAAGTAATAAGACTGTCAGAGTTAAACTGATGGGAACCATCTGTGTAAAATTCTAAAGTTTGAGGGTTTTGTTGATGTAGTTAAAGATGAGGGACGAAACTCAAAAAAGGCAATTAATAAACAGCTGAAACTATATTAAAACATAGTGAGAGGTACGACGAAACCCCGAAATCTGAAATTAGCCAAAACTATATTAAAAACATAGTAAGGGATATGACAAAATTATTTTGAGGGAGTTTCGGCTGGCATCTTTAGATGTAGTAAATAAATTTTTGTTTTGATATCATCTAGTATATAAAAAACTGGCTGGTTTGCAAAGAATTTTTTTAAAAAATTTGTGTTATAAGAAAAGTCAGTGGAAATGTCTAAACTATTCGAAGGGGTAGTATTGTGATAAAATTTATTGTGAACAAAAAGCGTTTGATCTGAGAGGGTATACAAAGAATTGCGTGTGAGATATATACGATCTGTGTGAATTGAGTTTGAGCCTAGTAATACATACATATCAATTACATTGGCTAAGTTTCTGTTGACAAAAAACCCGCAAAGCATCATTTACACACTTTTTAATTTAGATTTTATTTTTTCTTCTACTGAGTTTAAGTGGCATCCAGGGCATGGCGTATAAGTATGTTGTCACTTTGAGGGAGATCTGGGGTCATTAAGTAGGTTTGTTCTATCGAAGTGGTGAAAAAGAACTACGTGAGAGATTAATGGAACATTGTGTGATCTTCTGATTCTGATTTGTTTATATTGTTCATCCCACATCGATGTCCAGTGAAATCTTTTGATTGTTTGAAATGATGTTGAAGCGATAAAATTCGATGGCTGAGGATCAGAAGCAGCGAAATTTGGTAGCAGTCTATATAAGATGACGGGAGTCTCCATTACTTTATTTCTAAGCTTTTCGTACTATCTTAGAATCATATTACATGTTGATAAATTGTACGCCTTATGCTTAATATCTGTAAATAGAATCAAATATAAACTATTTCCTACAAACAATTGCTCAAAGAAGTAAATATTGTGCATTTTGAGCGATTTTAGATCTTTCGTTGTAATGTTAATTATTGTATTTAGGGGAGTTATGCTGCCTACAATTCGAAAAGAATCTGATGAAAGTTGTGTAAAGGAGATGTTTGACGTGTGTATACTGTTAATAAGAGATTCCAATAGAATTGATCTTCTAAGAGCTTTCGTTGATTTCTTCCAGACTATTAAAGAATTATCATGTAAATGGTGCTAGAACTGTATTTGTCTTAAACGAATTCGGAAAGTATCCGCTACTAAATTTGTTTGATTAACTAACTTCGTTATATGGTCATATTTGGTTTGCAATTGGATGTCAAAAAATTCTCTATATCGATAGATGAGATTATTTCTAAGCAGACTATTTGGGATGCTCCTGTTGAACTTCAGTTTATGTTTTTAAGGGTCCTAATGGACGCAAATATTTTATCACATTCCTTTTTTGATAAATAAGTCAGTTGTGCTCTATAATCTAAAGTTGGAATTAAGACCGTATTGTTCAAATAGAGGATCATTTTATCAGTCATAGATTTGTTTTTGATTTTAGTTATGAAATCGGCTACGATATCTACTAATTGTTTAATGATGAAAGATTTATTGTTGTTTATACTGATCCATACTCCTAAATATCTATGTTATGAGGATTTGGTGCAAGTCGGAACCTTAATCGCTTTTCTGGTTGATTCCAAATTTAGTATAGTATGACTGCTATGTGTTGGAGTGGTTGTGATTATAAATGATTTATCCATATTTACCTGAATATCGTTTAATTGATAAAATGTATCTGCGATGTCTATGATTTTTTCAAGCTTGGTGACACTATTGGAGATCCATGTAGTATCATCCATATATGCTATGACTACGATGTTGATTGAATCTGTTTTCAGACTATTTTCGTTGATATTGGGTTGCCATTTTTGAGAGAGTTCATATCCTAAATTAACATTTTGTATTTTACATAATAGGGGATCATAATAGATTACCCATAAAAGAGGGAAATTATTTCTTCTTAGTCGATACCCGCTAAACATTATATTCTGGAGATAATCTGTGTGAAGTAAAAACGCTATTTTTTCAATTGGTAAATAAATTTGTAACGAGATTTATGAATGTACTAGGTATTTTGAGACAAGCAAGGTTTTTTGTAACATAAAAATGTTAACTCTATCATATGCTTTTGACATATCTTGAAAGAAAATATTTAAATTTTGTACACGTTCGTTATCTTTTGTTAAAAAGGATCGGAATTTATCAGTACGAGCCGATTCTAAGATATTGTTAATTATATGAAGGGGATCAGTGGTAGAGTTATGTGGTAATCCAGCGAAGTTCAATCCTTTTAAGATTTTGTGTTCAATTATAATGTTCGATAGTCTTGTAGTCAAAAGTTTAACGTAAATTTTTCTAGCTGATTTGAATAATGTTATTAGTCATGCATTATTTAAATCACAATGCCAAGGCTTCGGTTTGGGAATTGGGTAGACGTAAGCTATTTTCCAACTAGCGGGAATGTTATTTAGCTCAGAACATAGTTCAAAGATATTGAATAATATTTTATAGGCTGTCTTTCCAAAATGTTTGATTAATTTGTAAGTCATCCCTGAAGGTCTGGGAGCTTTGTCGTTTGGGAATTTACTGATTATATCGATCCATTTGTTATAAGTGGATGCATCCAATAATGTATCATAAATATGTTTATTAATATATTCAAGACCATCGTAATTAGATTTCCAGAGGTTCCAAAACGGATGTGAATCTTTTCTCGAGTTTTTTGAATCCGCAATATTTTAAAAATGATGGCTAGTTTCTTCCATTACTTTGGTGGGATCTAGTTCCAGATAATTTGAATGACCATCTTTTCTAATTAGAACTCGGTCTAATATAATTGTTTTCTTTCTTCGTTCGAGGCAAGAGTTTATCATTGCGGAGGGGTAATCTCTAAAGTTGTCTATTCTTTTTTGAATAAACACTCTAATTTTTTGATCATTTTCTATTTTGTCAGTCAAACGAATTTTAGTTCTAAGTGTAATAATGGCATCTTTTATATTAGAGAGAAGTGATGGATATGATTTATTGTCGTACGCCATTTGTATATTAAGGGTAGGGATCTTTAGGTCATTTAAGTTGTTAACGATATATTTAAACTTGTTATAATCTATGATGTTGAAATTGAGCTGTAAATTAGATTGTTTGTAACATGAATGATAAAATTTGTTAAGTTTGTTTAAAATATATACGAGTAATTATGATTATATATAAAATCGGTAGAACGTTGATTAGTAGTTATTTGTTTTAGAAGTGTGGATTTTGCGACTTTAATGATAATAGTGCTGAATTGGAATCAAACTCGGTTTAAGGTGGTAGTATTTTTTGGGAGAGAATTGCTGACAAATGAACATAAATCCTTCTCGTGATCTAGGAGATTGGATAACTTTACAGAGAATCTTTTCCATTTTTTTTCTGTAGTTTGCTCATATAAAAATTTTGTTTTAGATGTTTTACCTTTTTTTAGTGATGCGTTGGTTTTTTGTGCGAAAAGGTTATTTTTATAGAAAAAGGAAATTTGTGGGGTATGATCAGAGCTATAGTTATAAGAATGATTATTAAGGGATGTGGATAAGATGAGATCATATGTAAGGGATATCGAAGAAAAAATATAATCGAGCGATGAGAAAGAATTATGTGAGAAATATGTAGTGGGGTAGGTTGAATAAAATAAACTAAGATTGTTAATCAATCCTAAATTTTCAAGTTTTGTAATATAATCTTTATATCCCTTTTCCGGGATGACGAATAATTTTTTTAATGTCGATGTTAAAGTCACCCATAAGAATATGGTGATATCCCTTGGATTTGGCTTCTAATATTATATCTAGGAGCTTATTTTGTATTTTGATTCTATTCATATGATCTTTAGTAGTTGATGTATTAGCAGGAAAGTAAATTTGAATAATTCTAAGTTTTTGTTTGTTTTTCATTTGTAGATCAATGAAGATAATTCAGTCGTAAAATCCTTGGTAATTGAAAATATGTTTTTCTATAAATGAACTGACCAAAAACCAACTCCTTGACAATTTTGGGAGCGATTTTCATTTAGCAAGATGTATTTATATGGAAGGTTGGGAGATTTAAAATTTTGTGTTATTAAATATGAATGTTATAGTGTAAGATGTGTTTCAGACAAACCTAATATATCTAAATTATTTGCGATAAAAAATTGTTCAATTTGGTTGCATTTTTCATTTGCTATGCAGTTTCGGACATTATGTGTGGCTATTTTAAAATTATTATCTTGATCACATAGCCTGTGAAAAAGAGACAGATCTGTTTGTTGTGTAGTATTCATGTTAAACCAGATGAATTCATTTGAAAGAATTGCATCAAAGCGGTCTTGATTTGGGTCAAATCTTCTTTTGCACTATTAAAGTTTTCTTGAAGCAAAGTGATTTTTTGATCTTGTAATTCGATAATACTGTCACGTGACAAAAAAGGTTTTTCGTTTGAATTGGAATGATGGGATGGGATAAGTTGTGATTGCTTGTTTGAATCAGATTTATCTAGATCCATGAATTGAATGGGTTGTTTGGGTTTGTTTTGTTGATCTGGTAAAGAAATATGACAAATTTGTTTGATGTTTTCAACTTGCATGAAGAGATTCAATTGACCTTGTTGTAGTTCTTTGCTTATATTTTTCGTAGCAATGAGATCGTCAGATAAAGCATTGAAGTTTTGTTCTAACTTGGAAAGGCTATCCATAATTCGATTTAGGCTGGTTTGGTCTGGCACCGTTGAATTATTATTTTGAGAAGATTTATTTTGAATAGGAGTAGGTTTTGTTTCAGATTGATTATTATTGTTACGAAGGGTATCTGTGTATGAGGGTTTGAACGAACAATTCTCATATGAATTTGAATTCGAATTAGAGGGTCAGGGTGTATTAAATTTAGATCAGTATTGGGCAGGTTTGAAACGATCATATAGAGGTTTGAATGGATTTTGAGTCGAATAAGTGTTACAGTTAAATGTTTCGTGATCTGGTGATCCGCATCAGATGCAATGATAAATCCCTAGTGTAACCCAATATAAGATGCAGTTTTTAAACTTTTGCTGAGAGTTAAAAGCTGTATCGTAATCATCTTCGTTATCAAAATTAATGTATGCGTATGGACACAATCTATATTGACGATCTCTAGAAATGAAACATGATTTAGCATTTATATGTACTAAAAAAATCGGCCAAGTCTAAGTGGGATATATTGAAGGGGAGCCCTGTGAGCTTCAGTTCAAATTGTTGTCTTAAGGCAATTTGTAATTCATTGAGGTCAGTGGGTTCAACTCTGACTAAGAACTCTAATAGGGATGTTGACCATTTGTTATCATAAAATTCTTTAATTGATTCTGCGGATTCGTATAAGATGAAAGCTATTTGCCATGGACCCCTTATAATTATGGAAAATCTGCAGATCCTTCCAAATTTGTCAAAGCAATTTCTGACGATCTCTGATTCAACGAAAAGTGGTATGTTATTGACTTTTATGCAACGTCCTTTTTCATCATCCTTTCTTTGTTGTTTGGCGTTTGGGTTGATTACTAAAAAAATTGGATTGTGTTGTGATTCTTTGACTTTTTCAGTTGCATGCGTTAGGGAGTCGAAAGACTGGAAGTAAATATAGAATTTTCTTTGTTTCGTATTGTAGTATAACCTCTTGTAATCATCAAAATGGCTGAATAATTTGTTGATAGTATAACGTTTCTCAGCAATAGTTGAACCATTCACGTCTTTGAAATCTGTAGACGCGTAGAAGCGCGTTGGTGACATAATAATCGTAAATTCGTTTATTTTTGCATTTCTTTATTAAAATTTTCGGTATCAAATGTTTGTTCGTAAATATCTTCGTCTGATCACATTGCATTTTGCTTTCCTTTGTTATTGTTATTATATGGAGGGATATTATTATTATTTTGTAGTGATGAGTTAGATGATTGTTGATTAGCATACATCGAGTCATTGGTTGTTTTATTTTGAGTATTGGTTGAGGTTGTTGAATCAATTTCCATGGTAGATGTATTTGTATCTTCTATATGTTGTTGAAAGGGTAATGTTTGATGTACAGAGGAACTTATGTTAGTTTCAGGAGAAGGTGTAAGTATAATAGAGTCTATGATATTTTCGATCGTCAAAGAAGGAACTTCGTTAGAGATTTTTGTTCTTTTGTTTGTAACTGGAACGTCAACGGTATTTGATTTATTTTTTTGAAGAGGAAGGGCTGTTTGTTCTATATTTTTATTGTCATTTGTTATTAAGTTTGTTGGATAAGGTTGGGTCATTTGTAAATTTTTTGGGTTTTTTGGATTTTGTTTAGTAATGGGCATGATGGAAAAGAGAGAGAGTTTTTTTTTCTAACAGATCACTTGAAGCTGAGATATTCAAGAAAACGTGTTAAAAATATTCAATTAAAGCATATATTTTTGAATTCCGGGATTGAACCAAATTGAGTTATACAAGATTCCAAATATAGATGTATAGTTACACAAATTCTTAAAAAGTAAATTTTTGGCTATCAAAAAATTGGAAAATCACCAAAATAAGTTATACAAAATTCCCAAAATGGTAATTCATGTAACATCAATTCACGTGAGTCAACTCAAGTCAATTCGAGTTGAAATGAGTCGAGTCAATTGATTGACTCAACTCGACTAATGACTCAATTCGAGTCAAATGAGTCAGAAAATTTTTGACTTGACTCGATTCAAACTCGAGTCAACTCATTTGACTCGTGAGTCAACTCGACTCATTAGGAGCTCTAATTTTTCTAGGTACAGGATGTCTAGGTCCTAAAGTTTGTATATCATATAGATTAAATGGCGTAGTAAGGTAAATTCTAATTATATCGTCAATTTCTGTTTTGTTCTTAAGTTTAATCTTATTCCATTCTTGTGCAACTTCATAACAAACTTTAGCACGGTTAGGAGTACCATTTCCTGTCTTAATTATAATGCTGTATACATAGGCATTTGTAAAGTCCTGATATTTATTTGTTGGTAACTTATAGATTAATTTTTTGTTAAATTTTGAGCTAAATAAAAAAGATTGTTGACTCATTTTATATTAATAAAATATTGATGCGTTTTTTTTTATAAAAAAAGATATTTGCAGCTGAAGGTATAAATGAAAATTGAATGTGTTATAAAAGTTCACAAAATCAAAGGTTTCTTTTATACATGATCATTACGACATCGCACATGAACGTGATTTAGAACATTTTGATTTTTAGAACACAATTTTAGAATACTGATTTTAAAACATAATTTTAAAGTTTTATATTTGATTTAAAATTTTAGAACACGACTTTAGAGTTTATTTAACAATAAAAAGTTTTAATTTTATTAACTTTTAGCTTGTTTTAATTGATACAATTGATATGAATATATAATTTCTATAAAAGGCAAATGATCTGTAAATACGTGATTAGAATATATTATTTGGGGATAGGGGGGTAAAGGTTAATAATAAATTATATTACCTAATAAATGTCACTACCCTAATTACTTTATCTGAATTATTTTTTTCCAAAAATTATACTTCTTGTGTAACTTTTTCTTTTATGATATAATTTATCTAAGTATTTTTCTTTCTTTTAATAAAATAATTTTTTCTCTTTTATCATATAATTTTTCTTGTAATTTTTATTATATTTTTATTAATTCTAGTTATACATATTGCTGCATCATAAATTATGAAATTGTTGATTGTATAACATTATACCCTTTCAAATATTCTTTTAAATCAGAAATTTAATTATTAGCAATTAGTGTTTAAAATTCAAGTCAAAAAGTTCTTACATAATATAAAGATGACTAGTATAATAATATACACATATTATAAAATACATGTTTATCTATGCATATATGAAATCAATTTAAATACACATATATTATATATATAATTTTATTAAAGATAAAAGAAATTAATTTACTTTATTAATAATAAAACAAATTAAATAATAAAGATATAAGATTCTGATTAAGTATTACATGTATATTTTATATATATTAATTAATATTTTTTAGATACAACATACAGTCGTCGCCCTTTATAGTCACACCCTTTGGGACTAAAAATAAAAAGTGTGATTATAATAAAAAGTTACTATACAGGGGGATTTTTATTTGTTGTTACTAAGCGTTAGTTCTGAAAGGGTGTAACTATAAAAATACTGTGATTATAATGAGGTTTTTTATATTGCATTAATAGGTATTGGTTCTTACGAAATGTGTGCTTATAATGAGTGATTTATATAATGTGATTGTACAGGAAGTGACTATAAAGGAGGACAACTGTATATCAAATTATTATGCAAGTTTTATTTAAAACTTTTAATATAATATGTGCAGAAATTTTTTAATTATATTTGCATATTTTAAAAAATGTCTGCACTTGTGCAGCTTATGTAGCTTAATTTTAAATACCATTTGCAATTAATTATTAAATAAATACTTTTTGAAAGCTCTACTTATTGTTTAAATAAGTAATAGATAAATATTCAAAATATTTCTATTATTAATTATATAATTTTAGCACTAAAACTAATATTTTATAAAATAATTGCTTTAAAGAAGAATGATATATTGCAGAGAATATAACAATAGGACTTGAGAATATTATGATAGAAGTGGTATTAATAAATTTATTATAGTTATTACAGATAATAATATATCAAATATGAAAATTATATAGAGGATCCTAAAGTAAAATATTTAAAAAATCTTCTTTGGCTATTAGATGCATAGAATTTATTTATAGATAAAAGATATTTTTAGTATTGAATGGGTAAAAGATATATTGGTAAAAGAAAAAAATTATTAATTTATTTTCATAATCATAAAATAGCATTTGCTATATTACAATGCTTATAAAAAGAAAAATATAAAAAGAAAATCACATTAATTTTACCTTATAAAAAATATAATAGGAATGTCTATACTCTTATCTTAATTATATATTACATTTTAAATTAGCTATTCGAGCTACTATTGCTAAAGATTATCTTAATCTTGATGATGAAACAAAATTACTTATCATAATATATCTTTTAGAATGATTCTTAAAAATTTTAAACAGTTTATTATTTGTATCAAAAAAAATTAGAAGAAGATGAATTAGTACTTTCAACTGCATATTTTGAATATCAGTAACTTAAAATATATTATATATACAAAATAATACTGATTTATTTGAACTGTTTGTACTGTTTGTAATACAATCAAAAAATTTAGCTCAAAATATAGTTGCCTGACAAAAACCTATTTTGGATTTGTTAAAACGTCTAAACCTCTAATTTTGACAGATTTTTAATAAGTTTATAATATAGTTTTGACTGTTTAATATAGCTTGTCAGGTTTCGATAGGTTTCGACAAGTTTCGACAGGTTAGTTTATATGATTTTATTATTGTTTTGACACTTTCGACATTCAACGGTCTATCTAAACCCAGGAGTTTTGTCAGGCAACTATAGCTCAAAACACAAAAGTTCCTATATAATCTAGCTGTAATTATTGCTTACAAATTAGATTTACAATATCACAGTAATTGGCTTAATATACAGCTATTTAATTCTATTATTAAAAAAGAAATCATAAAATTAGTAAAAGAAGAATATTGAAATATTATTTTAATAAAACTTGTTAAATATATTGAAAAAAAGAAGGTTTTGCACTTAGTCACTTATGGGAGATATAATTTAAAAGCCTGTGAATTAGTAGAATTTAATGAAAAACAAATATCTGATTCTTAGTGATTTAGCTATTCAGATACTTTCAATATCAATAACTTTAGCAGCTAATAAAAAAAATTGGTTAATATTTATATTTATTTATTTAAAGTTATGAAATAGATTGCATGAAAAAATGAGTAAAAAAAATTGTTTATATATTTTGGAATTTAAGAATATTATATGCAATAGATAAACCAATTGCTTTAAATAGTTGGGTTAAAAAAATTAAGCAATAGAAAAAATTACCAAAAATAATAATAAATAAGAAATTGATATTGAATTTGAATCTGATTTTTTCTGATTTGTATTATTCAGATTTAAAAGAATTGTTAGATGAAGATTTAGGTGAATTTCAAAACGAATTATAAAATGTAAATGTGTTATTTAGTATAATAAAGTAATAAAAAAAAAAGTTTTATTGACCCATAATACAAATCACGTGATAAGTTAAATTCGAACCAATAGGAATCGATTATTTTTCATATATATAATGTAAGTCGATGTGAAGTATGTAACGTAACTCTTACAACTTACAACAATAATTATATACCTTTTTATTTAAAAGTATAATGAACAGTAAATTAATAAAAAAATTTATTTATTATAAAAATTATTTAAATAAACATTAAATTTTTTAACTTAAGTAAAATTGCCTTTAAAGTTAAAGACAATTAATAAGATTTTTATCGGAATTCAATTCAAATTAAGCAAAATAACGCATTAAAAAAAGGCAACGTTAAGAAATTTAAAACTGGCTACTTTATAGTGAAAATCTCTCATTTCGATTTACAGATGCCTTCTAATAGAACAAGTTCCACTCGATCGTATTCAAGTTATCTTTGAAAGCAATAAAACAGTGGTGATAATCCGAATAAACTGAACTCAATTATGGGTGAATACAACGTCTACAAAGCGTATTTAATTAACTACTAAATTACTGATTGGTATTAAATCAATCGCGAAATTCGGTTGAAGATCAGGTCACACAATTTATCAATATCAAAACTAGCAGAGTAAAACTAGTTTCGAAGACAAAAACTAAGTTTCGGAAATTCATAAGATGTACTGTGTAACAAGTCCATTGGTTCATCTTATGTAACAATTGTAACAATGATCAACAAAATTAAAAATATTTCCTTTATGCGAAATTTATTGGATACGAAATTCAGAACAAGTAATGAAACATATTCCTTGTAACCGAACTTTGTTTTTAATATTATCCAAATAAATCATACAAATTGTATTTTGTGCATGTTTCACAAAGATGCTCAATATTCTTAAAAAGTGGTTTAAGGTTCAATACTATTTTTGGGGAAGTTTTTTTTCCAACTGAAATTACTTCAAACTTTCTTTGTTGCTGGCTTACAAGGAAACTTTGTAAAAATTTATAAGTCTGAAAAAGCATAGATCTCGATTTTATTGAACATTTTACCTATTTTTAAAACATCGCAAACTATTCAAAATGCCATCTGAACATGTTCGTTCCTCATCAAACTCTTCAGTAACATCGCCCGTTCCAAAAATTAACATCGTTGCTTCTCAACAGAAAGCTAACAGTAAAGATGGTGTTAATAGTCACGGTCAGTCAACAATTAATAGAGGAGACCTTCTAGAAATCGTCAGCAAACGTACGGGTCAATCAAAAGACAAGAGTGCTAGGGATAAAAGTCCCTCTAGAGATAGAAGTCTTTCGCGTAGTAAAAGCCCTGGAAGAAGTAAAAGTTCCGATAAACGAGGAAAAAGTCCCTCGGGTCGAAAAAGTCCTTCTGGTGACAAACTTCTTGGTTCACCTAAAAGTTCAAGATCTAGAAGTCCTGCACCTCGTTCAAAAAGTCCAAATAGTAAAGATTCATCGTCACGTTCAAAAAGTCCCAATCCAAATAGTCGTGGTCGAGTTGGCAATGACTCAATGAGTAGATCTTCTTCTCAAGATGCTCGTTTAAATTCGGGTGGTAAATCGCAGCCTTGGATTGCTGAAAAAGGTGGTAACTCGAGAAATTCCAACAGATTAAGTCTTCCTCCTAACTTTGCTGAACTTAACATAAACAATGCTATACGTGATATACGTGAAAGTAATGAACGATGGGCGAAATTAAACCTAGTTCCAAGCGATAGGGACAACAAATCTAGTAGCATTATGGGAAATTTCTCTAAACCTTCTAGCCTTCGAATGAATATGAATTTTAATAGTCGTCCAAAGCTTTCCGTTGAGACCCTTAGTAATTATTTCGGTAGTAAGTCGATGCAAAGAACTCCTTCAGGTGGTCATACCGGAAATTCGAATAATTCTCCTTTGTTGGCTGCTGCTGGAGGATTTCCTTTGATGAGATCTAGGAGTTTTAACTCTGCCATGGATGAAACACAAAGATTACCAGCTTCGTTTCTGAAGGAATTGGAAAAACCACATCCTCTTCAGCACAATTGGTTAGTATTAATATAATTATCTAATAATCTATTTTATAACAGAGAGATTATTAGAAATTTTATATATAATAATGTATTATGCAGGACTATGTATTATGATAGTAAACCTGTCATGACACCTGGACCAAAAACACCAACGGGAAGTGTTTCGTATGAAGAGAATTTACAGACTATTGGTACCTTTGATACGGTAATTAAAATGAGTATTATATTTATTGTTGCCAAATTCTTACGATTATCTATTAGAAACATTAAAATAATTTATTATTTATTCAGGTCGAAACCTTTTGTCGTTATTTCAATTGGGTTAAGAAGCCCGGTCAATTAGATTTAAATACAAATTTTCATATATTTAAAGACAAAATTAAGCCAATGTGGGAGGATCCGGCAAATGCTAATGTAATTATTTTCAAATAAATACTTTCTTAGCAAATATATTCATAAAATTTATTTTGTTTCAATTTAGGGAGGAAAATGGGTAATCTCAATGAGAAACACTCAATTACTAGATCGTTGTTGGACTTGGCTTGTTTATTCATTGGTTGGAGAAGAATTAGATGAAAATGATGATATATGTGGTGCTGGTAAGTTAAGCCGTTTAAAATGTACAATGTCTCAGATATGGGAAAGCTAATTATGTTTATTCATTTAGTCATGTCTCGCCGAGCTCGTGGTGACAGAATTGCAGTTTGGGTAAGGGACAAAGATAACGTTCCTGTAATTAATGGAATTGGGTAAGTAATTTATTTATAATTTTGCTATCCTATCCCATTATGTTAAAATTTGTTTCTTTTATTTTATTTCAGTCGACGTTTATTAAAGATACTTGATTTGCAAAATGAAAAAGGAATTGGAATGGATTTTCAGGTAGAGAATATTATATACACGTTTATTGAATCTACAAGAATAAATATTATATATACTAATTATTTTCGATCTTCTAGTTTAATGAAGATGCATTAAAATCTGGAACATCATACAATAATCGTGTATATTTGTCATTAGAAAGTTTGAAACAAGAATTGGAAAGTGAGGAAAAAGCAAAGAATGAACCTGCTAATGCAGAAAAAAGACAAACCGAAGTTCATACAAACGTAAAAGGCTCGGAAGTCGACGAAAGCAAACTAGAGATTGGTGCAGTTGATGTGGATGCGAAACTTAATGCTGCAACTAGACAAGACGTCGAAAATAATTTAAATGATAACAATGCAAAAGAAGAAAAGCCGCAAACCGAGTAATTAAAAAAAAAGTAAAAGTTGATTTTTCTTTTTTTAAATCTAATTTCAAAATCATTTATTTTATAAATTTTGTATTTTAAAGTGTGTATAAATTTTATTTTTTTTTTTTTTGTCTTTTTGTTGAAATTTAATTTCCGTTATTTTTAAGTTGATTTCATGATGTAGAAATTTTTTTGCACTTTTATATATATATTTCTGAGAAATACATACACTACTACTATTTACTTTTAATTTTTTTGCCATGTAAGATAGTCCATTTTTGAGATGATCATTTAATATCAATCTTTATTTTTTTTCTTTTAGCATTTATGTATTTTTTTTTTTTTTTTTTTTTAAAAAAAAAAAAGGAATACAATAGATTTATTTATTAAACATTTATTTTTTTCACAATTATTTTTACGTATCCTAAATTTTGTCAAGAGTACGTAACCGGTAGGGCGAGTCAGATTATTACTCCGATACTCCGATTAAGTGTTCGATGTTTGAGTAGTATTAAGTGTCAGTCTTATTATTTTATATCTAGATATTGACGAGAGAAGTGATTGCTATTGTTATAATACACGATTGAATTTAATGATTTCATTTTCACGTGGTTTTGAGAAGGAATCTAAATATCTTTGCAGTGAAACAAATGCCAAGAGGAATGTCATTATACTATAAAAATAAGTATAATATATACATTTGATACTGTGTAAAATGTGTCGTTACCACTAAAATTATTTGATTTTCTGAGATTGCATGTCCTCAATCTTTCTAAATCAATGAACATTAGATTGCCTGATTTCTGCTCAATTTCTTGATTATAATCTTGGGCTTGATGTTTGAAAAATCGAGACCTTAGTCGGATCGTGTATTTTATTCGGACATCAAAAGATTTACCAACCAGGATTACCTTTCCATAACACTCTTCAAATTAATTTTCTTCGTGATATTGGAATTTATAAGTGATAAGTTATCAATAATATGTATTCTTACACCATAAAAAAAAATGACACCAATTCGAGTATGAAATTATCCACGTGATCATTACGAATTTTTTTCACTCGGACGAGGCTTTTTCATTCAATGTTATCATGGGACATAATATGGGACAGGTTGTGAAATAATGAAGAAAGCCTCAAAAATGTTTTGGACATTTTAAATGTACAACGTTTCTTCATGATCCTTGGATGTTCCGAAAATTGAATTCTTAAAAGTGCCAAGTAGCGATAGACCATTTTACAGCACGAATTAATTCGGCTAGCAGATTTTCAATATTAGTATTCATTTTTCAAATTACAACTTCCCACATCTTCGCCGCATTTTGAAGCCTTCAAAATATACAAGTAACAAGCTGGTCCCTGCAGAATAAAGTTAAATAGCAATTTTGTGCAATACATAGACAGTGGACCATGATAAGACCTTTCCCTCGGAAACCTAAATAATTTTTTAATTGCAGAACCGCATATTATTTTCGTTAATCCAAGTCCTAGACGCTGCAGTCATGATTCGCAATTATCAAACGTGTAAAGTTGTGCACTGCGTGTAATTAATTAACCGTTAAAATGATCAATCAGTTTATTTCTTGTATTTACAAATTTTTCAGAGTCAAAAGCAGGTGGTGGAGTGTAAGTTCTAGGTAAAATTCGTTGTCTTCCAATGATATTGAATTTATTACAGTTGATAGGAGCATGGCAGGCTTCAATCATACTTTCTCATCAGAAAAGGTAACATATGCTATTGCGTTATGAAATAGTAAGTTTTTCCATCAATCAAAACAAAGTTAAATTTAAAATTTATAGTGATACAAACATTAATTAATCGTTAATTTCCCATTCCGACCCGTGTAACAGATGTTTAATTTCATTGTTGAGGCTGCTATGCGTCAGTAGTTACTAGCCAATTCTTAGTAGCATAACATTTTATGATATACGGTAAAATTTAGAATCCTGATGGGTGAAATTTTATTATCAAGAATAAAAAATTATTTAAATAAGATTCTCTGTATTAGATTAAATTGCATAACTTACATCTGGAAAATTTCTATAGATACTTTTGTTTTGATTTTTATTGTTAACTACGAGACTTCAGATTTTCATTATCCATATCTACCAATCTAGGATGTGCTGCAAAAAGGGTTTACTAATTTATCCCCCAGGCTCTGATTGGCTGGTATAATTGAGATTAGTTAGGGTTAGAGTTAGAGTTAGGGTTAGGGTTTATCACCGGCGTGACATCGGTAGTTAAATATACCAGCCAATCAGAGTCTGGGGAAAAAATTAGTGAAAAGGGATCAAATTGAAAATTTTTTTTCGAAAATTTATTCCTAATTGAATTAGATATAAATTATTGTTTGATCCAGAACTTTAATTATTTTTTTTTTACGGCTTTGCTGCGCCAATACAAACACATGATTATTACAATTTTCTCGTATCTAATAAAAAAGAAATCATTTATAGATCAAAATGCAGTAAAATAAAAATAATGTATATTTGTTTAAAATTACAAATTTTTTTAAAAAAAAATTCTAGGAATTCCTAATCCCAAGGTTTATTCGAGACATAAAGTATAAAGTATATATAACTAGGATAATAACCTAAACATCAATAGCGTGACTTATTAAGGAAATTCTCATGATTTAATATTAATTTAATTATAATATGATATTGTAATATAAATTATCTGTCAAATTAATCAACCTAAAGTACGTAATTTAGACGTGAGTGTGAGGGTGATGCTTATCGGCGTGGTAATGAGTGGAATCGGTAGGTTGATGGAAGGTAGCTAAAAATAATTTTAAAAATATTATTATTAGTAACTTTACATTATAAGATTGAGGAAAATATAGTTTAAAAACAAAACACACAATTCTTTAATTTAGATGAAATGGTATCAAGATCCAAATTAAGATATTCAACAATAAAATCTCCAATCTCTATATTTTCATGGTTTCCACGTAAAAATTCGATATCCTTCCCATAAGCATAAAGATTAACGTCAACGGCAGTATGTCCATGCGTTGTCCACTAAAAAGAAAAAAAATTATATAAATATTAATTTTCAGATCTAGATATATATAAATTAATTAAATTTCAATAATGATTACCCCTAGTTGAGCTCTTATACTTGTCATATTAGCCAAATAGAATTCATATTCCACCTGAGAATGGTTTTTTTGTAGGTAATTGATTTCATAATCTAGAACATCATCTATTCCTAAACCATAATTAATTATCGAATTTTTAATAAATTCTTCACGATCTTCATTCCAATATTGAACTAGTTCCTGTGAAAGAATAAATGAAGAATTCTTTACGCGCGTTAACATTTCAGGAAACCTACATTATATAAATCAGAAATGATATTTATAATTTTTTTTTTAAATACGAATTAATAACCAACAACGTTTTGTTTTTTTGATTATATATGTTACCACAAATATTCCGGGTATTCGAGACTAACTTGACGGGCAAGAGATAATCCACCAGTTTCATGATCACTGACTGAAATCATAACCGTGTCAGGGTGTTCATCAACATAATTCTTGATTAATTCAACTGTTTCATGGTAGGCCAAGATATCGTGAACATGTGTAGCAGGATCATTACTGTAATTTAAACAAAGAGTGGGTATATTTAATATTTTCATATAACATGATTCTAAAATATAATATACGTACCTATGAGCAGCCATATCTTTTGAATAAAAATTTGAAAAAAATTAAAATCAACTGATTTGACATAAAAAGAAACAAACGCTAATTTTACTTTTTAATTACCAATTCTACTGCCTTCGATCATGAGGAAAAATCCCTTATCGTTTTTCGCGGTTGCGGAATCAAGAAATTTTAGAGCCTTTTCCGACATTTCTTTCAAAGATGGTTCTTGAGTAGGGTCACGATCAATTTCATATGACATATGCTATTTGCATCATGTACATCAAATTAAATTAATTATCAATTACAACGTAACCTTATTGAACAATATAAAGTAAAAACTTACATCGAGTGTAAATAAACCTAAAAGAGGCAGCCTGCGTTTTATTTAAAGGAAAAAATAGAAAATAAAAAATTATTACATCAAAGAATCTTGTAAGAACAATAATAATAATAAAAAAAACATACTTGTCTTTTTCAGGTTCAAGATCGTCAAATTCTTTTCTTGTTTCAACATATTTATATCCTTGCTTGTTTGATTCTTTAACCAAATCACGTTGATCAATTCTACAACTTCCTTCTGTACGATTTGGCAAGAAATAGCAACGACCTCCACCAAACATTAAATCAACTTGATTTCCAAGGGGATTATCACCAATTTGTTGTGTAGCAATATCAGCCTCCATATCTCTATGAATCACATGAGCTGAAAATGAAGCTGGTGTGGCATGGGTGATACGACTTGTAACAACCAAACCTGTTGCTAAACCAAGGTATTTTGCAGATTCCAGTACGGTACCACAAGGTATTTTCTTTGAAGTAACTATGTATATAACATACGCGAAATTAGAAATTGCTGTAATTTTTAAAATAAATTTACACGATAATATTAACCTCCAATAGCGGCATTGTAAGATTTCACAGCACATGCAAAAGCTGTAGCTCCGGCGGCAGAATCAGTAACCAAACTACTAGATGATCTAGTTCGAGAAGATCCAACCAAAATTTCATCCAAGGGTGAGACATAATTATATTTCAATTTATTCACATGTTGATTATAAGTACGAGCAAAGGTCTCTGATGTTGGACCAAATCC
This sequence comes from Funneliformis geosporum, assembly GCA_946474995.1. Taxonomy (NCBI): domain Eukaryota; kingdom Fungi; phylum Glomeromycota; class Glomeromycetes; order Glomerales; family Glomeraceae; genus Funneliformis; species Funneliformis geosporum. Next base: position 21,219 of record CAMKVN010000754.1, read on the forward strand.
GTCAGAGATCATAAGGATGACGCTCCTTTTAGGAGTTTCAACTAATAATTATACGTGTAAATATATTAAAATTTTTCCGATAAATATGTTACTTTTTTTTTGGATTTTATCCAATTTCTTACCATTTTCCAACGATGCCCATACTGCGGCCAATCCTATTACTGCACCTACGATTAGCGCCGCCATAAAACATATAGCACATATATCTCTTTTTACCTTAAAATTAAAAAGAGATTTGATTATTTGGTGTGACGGGATAATCTTAATCAAATCGAAAAGAAAAGATTATATAACTCACCTTTCTGCGCTCTTGACCATCACCAAGCAAACGCTCAGCTTCTGCTGGATCCGACATATCCTTGGCTTATTTTATAATAAAAAAAAAAATAAAAGTTGAATAGCGAACACGAAAAATAAAATTGATCTTTCAATTTTTTTTTTCGTATTGAAATTAAATTATTTAATAAAGGTAATCAGGGGGGAGAGTTGATAAGAACTTTTTTTTTTTTTGATTTACAATCATTTTTATAACAAATATTTGGCACGTGGGAAATTTTGTTTATTTCTAGAAATTGTATAATCGGGAGTACCTCAAAAGTTTTTAATGTAAAAGGGGTTGAAGGTTCAGCCAATAATTTTCCCTTAAATGAATCTTGGCTACCCCTTTGAATTTCATTTGCCAAAAATGTTTCTTAAATTCAATGAAGTTGATCAATCTTGATCATGTGTGAATTACCTATTTTGGAAGCAATTTATGACGCGTGATTATCAGGAAGAAATAATTAATTTTAAAATTTAAATGCTACCGTAAAATCGTGAAAATAAGCCCTATCACTTTTGCTATCATAAGCACCTTCGATAGGATAATGAAATCTTTTCGTTTTTGTCTGCTTTAAAAATAAACTATAATAATAATGTATTTTATAGATTTCTAGAGGATGACATGATCATTTTCAGATGTTGCGCAATCTTATTTTTTCTTCTTTACGCAAAATCATAGCATCGCAAAAATAAGCACTCCTACCGATTTATTTTCACGATTTTACGGTATTCATTATTTACAACATAAATTAAACTAGATCTTGATAATTTATTTACAGAACGTAAAAATCTATTTTTTTTTTTTTGATATATATTATTAAATTGGTAGATAAAAGAGGAAACTTACGCCATATCCAAAAATTTTAAAGAACTCTCATATACAAGTAATCAAATTCCTCGTATAATTTATTCTATTCTTACATTCTTTATTGTAATGGGAACAAAAGAAATTTCTACTTGATTGAAAAAAAATAAATCTTTTCGATGAAGTAGTCACACAAAGTAAATCCATTTGAACTCTAAGCTAAATAAACTCAGTTACCAATTTTTTCATACATAATTAAGCATAACTAAAGGTCATTTGACCTATCTTCAAGATATACTCGCCAATGAAAATTAATTCGGTTAGCAGATTTTCAATCTCAAATGATTAGATATTCGTATAGTACATGCGATTATCAGTTCTATCAGATATTGGTCCTTTTGCTGACTATTACAAAAAATTTTGCACCATTTTCTATATTGAATATATTGAATGTCTTAAATTTTTATGATTTAAAGAACTTATCATAAATACTTTTTAAAATATTTATTTAAAAAATTAAAGTAACCAACCAGGATTTTATTATATCTGATAGAATCCGGGTTGAAATCCGAATGTCTAATATCTTTTCTAAACTCTAGTCGATACAGAACTTAAATTCCGAAAAACTTTCGTCGGTTACTATAAAATGTACAAGTTCGGTAATTTTTATACCATCATTTCCTTCAACTCGTAGTCCCGTAATTTCTTCAATTATGAATGTACAGTATATTTTTAAATACTTTATATTTCAAATAAAAATTTGTCTTTTCACAACTTTTTTTTAAATAAAAACGTCTTGTTTACTTTTTACAAAATGGAAAATCAAAATAATAATGAACCTCGTCAACAAAATCAAGAGTTAAAACGTAAGTTTATGGCAAGAAAAGTGCTCCGTATCGTTTGCTAGTCAACATATTAACAAATTTGTAACTTAGATTTATTGAATTAATTTCCATTGTATTAACCATACGTTAACCTGATCGCTATTTCTCCATTAGTTCAAAGCAATGCTAAAAACCTGCATGTTCCTAAAAGATCTCTGTGGCCTTTAATGGATCAAGCTGTAGCTAGATTCAAAATGGTTCATTCTATTTCCACTCCAAACATCCTACCTGTCCATCTAAATTTAGATACTGATACCTAACTATAGAAAGTTTATTTGTTTCTGACGAATATATCACCGCCCTTAATAACCATAGAGTTTCTTTATTTAACGAACCAATTTTGGAATTTACACTGATGGTTCTCATCAATTCATTCCATCACCTATGCGTACTCTTATTAGTTCAGCTTATGTTTTAGTGCATAATTCTCTAGATATTAGTTTTGCTGCTGCTTTGCCTCCTCTTTGGGCCAACTCTACTAACGCTGAAATTTTTGTTCTTCTTATGACTCTTTTTGTTTGCCCTTTTGGTTCCACTGTTAAAATTTATACTGATTGCTTATCAATGATTCTTGCTTACAATAGAATTTCGCAAAAACAACATTTGTTCTTATCCATCCTTACTCTTTAAAACTCCCTTTTATATATATTGGTGTTTCATCTTCAAAATTATCGAACAAAAGCAGCTCACATTATCTTTAGTCAAAGTTAAAGCACATTCTGGCAATCCTTATAATGAAAAAGTTGATAATTTAGCTAAATCCGCTCTTCATGCTTCTCCAATTTCTATCTCTTTCTCTAATACCTCCTTTCTTTCCTTCATTCCTACCTTCCAAGATAATCCTATTAACAAAGAGATCCAACCCTTTTTTAAAGACTATATCAATTCCAAATCCTTTACAAATTTTTACAATCTCCAAAGAAATAATTACTATCCCTTCAATGGTTTTCCTTCCAAATTTAGAAGGAATTTTACTTACACTTTAAAGTTAATTTTAAATATATTAAA
>CAMKVN010000755.1:0-24217 GCA_946474995.1 Funneliformis geosporum
TGAACTGATGGCCTATTGCTGTGTAATGAAACTTTAGCTTAATAGAAGACTCACGGTTTAACCACTGAGCCAAGGACACCAGTCTTTGTAAATCAATTTTACTATTATTTTAGGTAATCAATTTATGTCAATCATTTTATTACTTAATTTATATATTAATTTGATGATTGATTTCAGTAACACTAATTTGATTGACTATAGTTCATTTGTAGATCAATTTTGCAAATGATTAACAATATTTTAATAATTTTTTTAATTTTGTAAGCAAATTTGCCTGCTAGACAATCTAAGAAATAATATTGAGTTGAATTTTATAAAATTGATAGAGATAATATCATCCTGATTTATAATATATATAGTCGATTTGTGTTAAGTAAATTTATAGTTGGTTTATGAAAACTGAAAAAATATATAGCAATCATACTTATTAATAGATAATTTTATTTGTAATTTAATTGTATCTTATTAAATAAATTTATAACAATCAGTTTATTTTAATAAATTATAAATGTATAAAGTGTATATTTAAAATATATTTTGTTTATTTTGCTATCAAGAATACTTGGGATTATGTTATTTATAGGAAGAAAGAATTCTATAAATATTATAAAATTCTTATATTTTAACTATTTCCTAGTGCTTATTATGCTGATTATAGATAGTATTACTAGCAAGATAATACATCAATTTCATATTATAAAATTTACCTGTAAATTTTTTGTAATGAATAATATTCCAGTGATCGATTGGCTTACAAACTTTTTTGATTTGAATTTGATTGAGAATTTATAGGCTATTCTTAAAGAAAAAGTGAAGAAAGATTAATGATTGAATTAGAAAAAAAATGCTTAGTATAAATGCTTTTTAAAATATAATTTAGCGGAAATAGGATAATATTAATCAAAATGGTTTCTTTAATTTAGTGGATAGTGTATCAGATCAGATTAGTGAGATTATAGAAAAAAAGGATATATAATTAATTATTAAATTTTTTTAATATGTTTATCTATATAATATAATCTATTAATAATATAAATATAAAACTAATAAAATAAAATTTGTAATAGTTTTATATGTCATAATAAATTCTGAATATTTATATTAAAAACTATAAATATTGAAAAGATTCTTTTTCATATAAAAATAATATTTAGTATTAATGATAAAAATCATGAGTTGCAATAATAAGCAATCGTTATATTGTTAGTGATACCAACTTTTTTTTGGAGCGCCAGCATAAACCAGAAACAATTATTTTTTATACCATCATGCTATCAAGTTGAAGCTTGAATAATTACAATTTTTATATTATTTTTTTTATTTTGTTAAATTATAACATATATTATTAGTTCAATGTGCTTTTTTAAATTTAAAAAATTTAATTTTCATTTTATACAAAAACTGTTTGAATAATTATTTTACAACTTAAAAAATTATTTTTTTCATATATTTATTTTCAATTTTTAAAAATAATTTTTTTAAAAAAGAAGCTTTTTAAAATAAAACTTCTTATAATTTTTATAATTTCAAAATATAAATTAATTATTAAAAGGGAAGAAATGTTGAAAAAAATGAAAAATTTATATGAAAGGTTTGTTAGAAAAATGAGGTTTTAAGAATTTTTTATATTTTAATTTTTGATAATATTAGATTAAAATGTAATAAGAATTAAATTTTAGTCAGAATCCTATTTTCTAAAAAACCTCCTATATGATATTTTACTTTGATTTGTATATGCAGTATGTTAAAATTTTTAACAGTTAACTTATAAAGTGAAATTTTCAATTACTGTGATATGCGACTGTTATATAGTTTAATTTTTATAAAATTAAAAATAATACTTTATATTCTATTTATTATATTTATAATTATTAATTATATAGAATTATAATAATAGATAATTTAAAATTTACATCCAATTAGATTTATTAAGCAATTTGCACAATTTAAAATAAAAAAAAGTTTAAATTAATTTCTGTTTTAATTTTTTTTAATCAATAATAGCAATTTTAATATTGAATTGAACATTTTATTAAAAACTTTTAATTGATTTTTAATAACTTTTAATCAAATGAATTTGATGCGCCAAATAATCAAAGCAATTTTATATTTTTAAATACGGAATTTTAATTTAATTTTTTTTTTTTTTAGAAAAGTTTTTTAATTAGACGTATTTATGAAATCCTTTTCCAGATTTTCTACCAAGATGTCCGGATTCTACCAAATCATCTAAAATTTTAGAAGTAGCAACAAGATTAGCATCAATCTTTCCGTCTTTACGCCATCCATCAACAATTGACTTGAGGGTATCCAAACCGACAAACTAAGAAATATTTTTTTCGAGAAATCAAATAGATTAAAAAAATTTGTTTTGATATTATGCAGGAACAAGTTCTCTTCGAGTGATATAAAAAACTTACATCACATAATTCAAATGGGCCCATTGGCATTCCAGCACCTAATTTCATTGCAGTGTCAACATCTTTCATAGAAGCTTCACCACGTTCCACTAGTCGAATAGATTCCATTAAATAAGGCACAAGCAATCGATTCACAATAAATCTTTTGATGATGTTGAAAGGAAGATTAATAAAAGAAAAAATAATTGCTCGTAGTATAAATATATATTATTTTTTTTTTTACATACCCAGGAGTATCTTTACAGATTACAGGAGCTTTTTCCATTTTCATTATAACATCATTTAAAATTTTATAAGTTTCTTTACTAGTTTGACTAGTTTTAATGATTTCAACCAATTTCATTTGAGGTACAGGATTAAAAAAATGTAATCCGGCAAATTTATCTTGTCTTTGAGTAGCTTTGGCTATTTCTGAAATAGGTAAACTACTAGTATTTGAAGCAAAGATAGCATTGGGTTTAGCAACTTTATCTAATTGTTGAAATAAATTTTGTTTTGTTTGTAAATTTTCAACTATAGCTTCAACAATCAAATCAGCTTTTTCGGCCCCTCTTACACTATCAATATCAGTTTCAATGTTTGACCAAGTATATTCAATTAAAGCATTTTGTGCTGCTTTATCATCTTTATGTTGTTTCTTTGCTACTCTTTTTAATGATGCATTAATAATTTCCTTTCCTCTATCAATAAATTCTTGATTCAAATCTACCATTGTTACCTTAAATCCATATTGTGCTGCTACTTGGACGATACCAGCTCCCATAAGTCCCGACCCATATACCGAAATATTTTGTACTGCATAATTATTTGACGTCGATGAAAAATTATGACTTAATAACAATGGACGAATTAAATTTGTCTTGAATGTCGTTTTCGTTACGTTATTTGTTAAACGACCACGAAAAGTTGAAATAACGAATTTTGACATTTCAAGGAAAGTAGATACAAATATTATCAATTTTAAAAGTTTTTTTTTTTTTTTACTTATATGTTTTGAATCTTATCAAACAGTAAAAAAAATTATCTATTGATCGGATCAAAAATAAATCTTCGCGATTATGCAAGATAATGTCAACATGTTAAGCAAGATTTGACATGCATCAAAACTTTAAAAAAATAAATTTCAAATAACGTGATATTTGGTATCATTTATATTTTTTATAATTATTATACGAATTTATATACGCCCAGAAAATCCCATTACAATTACCAAATTCAATAATATAAACCAAATTTTTATACAAGGATAATTTTGTTTTTTCGATTTTGATACTTATTATTTTTTTTTTTCCTTTTTTTTTTAAAAAAAAAGATCAAACAAACAAACAACAACGATAACGTTTAACAAAAAAAAAAAAAAAAAAAAAAAATCAAAAAAAAACCGACGAAAAAAAAAAATATTTATATAAATAAGAAATAAACAGGGAATGATCGATTTACTAAAAAAAAAATCTTTCGACCGGAATGGTTATGGGTGAAGAAAATGATGATAAGGTATCAGGGTCTACAGTAAAATACAAGCAAAAATGAGACCAATATATATATATATATATGTATAAAAAAATTGGTTGTGATACATGTGTTTTATGAAAAATTGTGATAAAAAGAACGATGTGGCATGTTTACACCATATATGTTCATATAATAACGAGAAGAATCAAGAATATAACAGATGATGTTTTGTAAAAAAGAATTTTTTCTTTCGCCAAAATTCCACATCTTATGAGAAATGAATAAAGAAAAGAAAGATATATAAACACAAATTGAAAAAAAAGAGCTAACAAATATAAAACAAGAAAAAAAGGGTAAAAAATATATATAACACAACACATGGATCTTTCCGATCTTACCAATTGGAACCTTTTTACGTTTTATAATACAAACAAAACGAAAAATGTCGTAGATTTTTTTCTTCCTAGATTGCTTAATGTCACCTTATGAATAATTAAAGATCTTGTACTGAATTTGCCATACTTCCGCTCATTAATCCGTCATGAGCAGGATTGAAAGTGAAACCGACGAATTGTTGCTGTACGGTTTCTGAAAGATGCGGCTCATTTACATAAGAATCTAAGGGTGTCTCTGAGGTAAATTCCTCATCAAAATTTGATGTATCAATGGCAGATTCCTTGTGGAAGTGAAATTTATTTTTAGTATTAAAACTAATCCAAAATGAGGATTTCATTATTGTTACATACCACACTGGGTTTAAACGGTGGCTGTACTTTCTTCTGCATCAATCTTCTCCAATCAATAGAGGAAAAGAATGGGTGATCCTTTATTTCTTGTGCGCCATTATTGCCAAGGCGTTGGTTAGGTTCCCGAGTTAATAGCTGTTTGATTATAAATATATTAGTAAAAACATTGTTGACTAATAATAATGATGCATTAAAATGTTTCATAGATCAGTTCAGAATAAAGAATACAAACCCCTGTTAGTAAGCTTCTTGCTTCACCCCCAACTTCTTCTGGAAACCTCAATTCGTCTTGTAAAATTTTTCTGTACATTTCATTGGTATTTTCATCATAAAATGGTGGCAAACCCGTCAACATTTCAAATAATAAAACACCTAAAGTCCACCAATCTACTGTTTTTGTATAACCTTGTCCTAATAGTAATTCAGGGGCAAGATATTCCGGTGTCCCGCAAAAAGTGTGGGTCGTTTCTGTCTCAGTCATGTTTAATTTGCAAAGACCAAAGTCGCATAAAGCGATGTGGCCTGAATAATCTAACAAAATGTTTTCGGGTTTTAGATCCCTTTGAATATCGAAAGTATTGTTATCATAATCAAAAAAGAGGATTTAAGTTGTTCCAATGAGATTTAAAGATCCAAGGTTAGTGGGTATCAAAAATTAAAAAAAAAAATATTTACCTAGAAAAAATATATTCTACTTACCGATAAACTACATTGAAATCATGTAAGCATTCCAACGCACAAAGTAATTCAGCTGCATAAAATCTCGATCTCTCTTCATCAAAACGTCCTTCTCTTTGTAAATGATGAAACAATTCACCACCATTAACAAAAGCAAGTACCAAATACAATTTTTCCGGACTTTGAAATGAGAATTTCAACGGTACGATGAATGGATTATTAATTTGTGCTAAAACTGTGCGTTCTGCTAACGTATGATTAACTTCCGACCGAGAAACGATATGAGCTTTGCGAATGGTTTTTAACGCGTAGATTCGAGAGGTGTCTCGTTTGCGTACTTGCATGACCTAATATGTCAATAGAACAGTTATGATGAGCATAACCATCATGTAAATTTATTTTTAAAAAAATGAGGTTGAAAAATCACTGCAGGATAAAAGAATATTCATCGTCAAAGTTCTAGTAAAGTTAAAAATTTTGAAAATATGATACCTTGCCAAAACTGCCTTTACCAATGACTTTTAATAAATCAAACGCATCAATCGTCAAGGGGATATTTGCCTAGTAAATAGTATTGATAGGTTAAAAAGATTTAGAATTAAAAAAAATAGTATTAAAGGAAAATGATTATATTTACATGATCCTTCTTGTAGCAAACGTGCACTTGTACGCTACCACTTCCTCCTTGTAGAGGGAACCAATTTTCATGCATTTTCTGTGTTTATTTAATAATAATTTTTTTTTTTTGAAAATAGGTTTAATAATGAAATTATGGCATTCTAACAGTGAAAAAATAATATTTATTTTTCGCTTACATTTGGATCATTAAAACTAGGTAAAAATTTTACGCCACCCAAGAAAACGTCGTTTCCCATATCATTAGTATGATGCCCAGTTTGAGTGGATTTACGCAAGTAAATTTGTACTGATACATCAGACTCACGAGAAACATCACTATGTCAAAACCAGATCAAAAAGTTAAAATTATAATGCTAGATCAAAAACAAAAAAAAAATAAAATATAGATAATACTAAAGCCAAAAGTTTCTTTTCAAATACTCACAAATTTGCTCGGTATTGCCAAGTTGGATTTTGAACTTCACCACCTAAAGCGTCGATCAAGACTTCATTTTTATCAAACTCTAAAACCACATAAGGAAGCCACCAGCACTGTTTCCTTTGCATACTATCTCTGTTACCCCTTGTAGTTGTTGGAGTTGAAGAAGAAAAATGTGGTGGAATTTGTGGAGGCCTTATACCTGGAGGTAAAGAGATCCCACGAGCTTCAACAACACGGATGAGCAAAAGTCCAGAAGCTGGTACAGGGGTGGGTGAAGTAGGTGTTGAAGGAACATAACTTCCATTGTTTCCAACATCAGTTCCCACCGAAGGATTTTGAGGCCTATGCGATTGTTGCCAAAGACGCATTATGGACAAATATTTTTTGGGGGTATTAGTTTTACTTTAGTTTTGGGAGCTGTTCAAAAAGACGAGGAAAATCTATCCTTTTTTTTTCTTTATGACGAAGAGAATTGAGTTTTTTTATAAAAATGAAGTTTTTTCTGAAATATCAAAAAAAAAAAAAAAACGAATAACTTTTTGGGAAAAAAATTTTTCGCGGAAGTTCGAATAGAGGATATTCTTATAATATCTTTAAAAACCAAAACCAGTTACTTTGATAGACTATTTTACTTTACCAAATATTAATTTTTTATATTTTATATGTATTCTTTGTCACATTGTAATTGGTTCAATACAGATTTTTAATTAAGTAAAGATATTAATAGGATTTTAATTTATAGACAATAGGTTCGGAGAATACAAATGAAGATTCTATATTTAGTTTGATTGCGTGAAACTTTTTAATTGAGAGAATTTTTTTTTTTTTTTTTATTGTAATTCGGATAATTCGGAGTAATGTTTTATAATCAGATATGTGAATATTAATGAAAATCCTGGATTTACTTATTGGGATTAGGTTATATTTAGAGTTTGGTAAATCAATATAACTTTGAATCTATTAATGGAAAGTATTATAGGCATTGAATAGATATATTTTTGAAGTACTATTGAATTACTAATATTGTTAAAAAAAGCTCCAGCCTTCATATTATCAAAGATCGTTCAATAAACTTTTTTTAAAAAGTCTAGAATCCAACTAATTTTGATCGGCTTTAATCAAACTTGGTTATTATGATCTTTTAGATTAGATCAATTATTTTTATTTATGTGTTCTTTTATCAATAGAAAGGGGGGGGGGGGGGGGCTGTTGATCAAAACTCTTTTTATTGGCTCATTAGATAGTCATATGACATGGAAGGAAATTTTCTAGATTCTACCCTTCAGCGACAAGTGACTTGCTCGCGTTTTGTATCCAAATCCAAGAATTTCCACATCCTCCACCTACTTTATTAACCGTAGCATTATTTATCTTTACTTTTACAGGCTGCCATCTGTTTTCATTATCTCCAACTCCACAATTTCCGTGTTCATTCCATCCCCAGCTTAAACATTCACCTAGTTTAGATACGATCAAAGAGTGCTCTGATCCACATACACATTCTTCAATTTCGAATTTATCATCTAATATTAAATGCTGTGGTAAATAGTATAAAGGAACGGGATTGTCCATCCAGTAGTTCAAATCCGTTCGCTCATTCTCATTCTTTGGATTATTCTTTCCGCACTGTCCATGATCATTCCTGCCACATATGAACAATTTACCATCTTCACACATCACAATAGTATTATTCCATCCACAATGTATGCTTTTAACTCTGCTAATTGATACATGCTCGATATTTTTAGGGATGTCTGAAAATTGAACTTTAGCTGGAGAATCATATCCTAATTGTCCATATTTATTCAGCCCAAAAGTAAAAATTTTTCCATCATGGGTCAGCAACACCGTATGATACTGTCCACAAGCCACATCTATCACCCTTAAATCTAAATCAAGAAAGATTCTAATAGGATCAAAAAATATATTTTTTTTCTTTCTACGAACACTTTTATTATTCTCTTCAACAATTACATTGTCTTTATCAAATTTTGTTAATTGACCGAATTTGTTACTTCCCCAACCGAAGCAATTTCCCTTCTTATTCAAACATATCACGTGTCTTAATCCACAGGCAACTTTCTCCACTCCCTCAACACCTTTTATTCTAATTCCTCTTCCACCCGTCTCTTTTACACTCTCACCGCATCCTAGCTCTCCAAAAGCTCCTTTTCCGAATGAATAAATGTATCCATTTTCGTTTTCAACAGCTAAACTAAAATTCCACCCACAGCTTACGAATTTCCATTGACTTATCTCATGTTCTCCAAACACTTCTACTTTCCTGAATATATCAGATTTAAGCTTTAATTGAAAAGATTCCCCTTGAATCCTTTCTTCTGATGCGACACCACATTGTCCATCATTATTTAATCCACTCATCCATAATTCTCCAGACGACGTTATTATGGCAGAGTGATTTCCCCCACCTGTAATTATTTTTGGCTTGGTCTCTAAACTATCTAATGTTGATTCCAAGTTCGCGTAGAATTCCTGATTCGTTATAAGAAATTTACAGGCAGTAGGAAGGTTAGTATCTTCGAACGTACCTATTCCGAGTTGTCCGTTACCATTTGAACCACACGCAAATAACTTATTAGACTGAACAATTGACATCACGATTATTTCTTAATGTATAAAAATTGATTAACAAACAAAATTATAGTACTGCCTCTGTCGGCGCGTCTGTACTAAACAGTTTATTTATAATAAGATTTATTACTACAAAACGAACTTAATACTGAACTTGAATTGAACCTGTCGCTACTTAATTCTAAACTGCTCCTATTTATATCAAAACTATCCTATACAACGTTATAACAATTTAAATAAAGAAAATAAAAAATATAATAGATAAAATGAATACTTCATAATACGATCTGCTAAGAGTCACGTGCTCAGATCAGAAATAAAAAAAACGCGTTATTTTTTAAATTCGCGATCAGGGTTTAACCATTAAAGACTAATGACGTTAATTAACCTGTACAATATTCAATTTTTTTTACATTGTTAGGCATATATCAAAAATTGCTCATGATTTTTTTTTTTAGCCACAACCAAAACAATCCAAATTAAAAAAAAAATTTTTCCCCAAAAAATAATTTTTATCAGCTTCGACAATCCGAGGGTCCCGTGGGAATCCGTCCCCACAAAAAAAAAAAATAACTTTCCCCTCTTAAAATAAAACCATCTACCAAAGTAATGATATCTATTTATCTAAACTTTTTTCCTTGTGTAAGGATTTAGTGATCTATCCATCTCTAGATGTGATTAAAATCTTGTTATTCTTTAGGGTATCACAAGCATACAAACTGTGATGAAATTTCAGGTGATACTTTAGAGATTAACGAATGAATTAATGATCAAAAATGAGATCATGTGATAAGAAGTTAGAGTAACAATCTTCATCTCATATCACGTGCATTTGAGAATAAAAATATAAATTGCCAGATGTACCGAATTTTTATTTGGTCATGAACAACCTTTTGGGTTTTTAATTTAACAATTTTTATTTTTTTTTATTTTTTTTTACATAACTTTCTCTTATCTTTCCCTCAATACTTTGTCATATATTCTTAAAGTTTTTGCTTGTTTTTTGTCTGTTTCCATTAAAATAAGTAAGACACAAACAAACAACTTCTAAATATAAAAGGATACCTTTTTTTCATAATTTTTAATACTTAATTTTTAATAAACACTTTTTCCCATTTTATATAATTATAATGGGTTGTTGTGGAAGCAAAGACGACGACGATAATGCAAAGGTTTTTGCTTTCATTTTTAATTTCATTAGATTTTTTCTCAAATTTTAATGATTTTATGATAATTTTGGCTTAACTTTTCTTTTACCGTTGCAAATAACAGAACGAACGTTCTCGTCTTTTATCTGGTGAAGGGTCTGCGGCGTATGATACCTCGTACGTTTGTTAGTTTGTTGATAACATTCTTATGTATAATTAATTTATATACAATATTAACTAATTCATGTAAATATTAATAACATCTTAGGCATGCGAGGATGAATTATCGTTATGATGATGCTGTTAACCACACCATAGAACAAGAAGCATTGCAAAAGATTGTTCAACAAACGGCAGAGTTTGTATTTAATTCTTCAGTTTACGTGCTTAATTTCTTAATATGATTATAATTTTAATTATCCTTTAGGAACTTTATTGATATATCAAACACTCATGCCACTGAACGATTACAACAACAAGAGGCAATAGATCGTGCGAATGAATACAAGTATATTTAGCATTTTATTACGAGAGTCCATTCAATTTTCATGCCTTTAAGCTGACTTTGTTTCAACCTTTATTTTTCCTCCTCTTATAGAGAACTGATAGGTTCAATTAAACTTGATCCAAATACACTTCAAAAAATACAAGTGAAGAGTGACACATTACCGAAAATGCGTCATAAAAAATTAACGTCACTGCAATCTCAACAGGCTGCTGCACAAGGTGGTGCAACGGATTTACCTCCACATGTCGTGTTGGGTAGCGGGGGAGTTACACGAGAGGATCGGGAGTGGGTAGGTTGGAACAAGAGAAACTTTTATCCAAACGAAGAATTTTATTTATTGACTTTTTTCCTTATTATTCTTTACAAAGTTAACGAAAGCGATAGATGAAATGCATGAAGCTATTGAACATATTGAAGTTGAATATGTCGGTGATATAGTAGTTCCTTTGACATGGGCCAACTCTGCACCAATTCATGCTATTCACGGATGAAACTTTTTTTTTTTAATTCATGGACAATTTATATATATATAAATATTGATATATATGGATGTGATGATTATAAGTGGTTTCTCCTTTATCAGATTATCGGATTAGATTGAACACAAACAAGCATCTCCATTATTGAGTTCAACTGGACAATCTAACAAAATCCATTCCTTCTTTTTGTTATAACATATTTTTATTGGTTTAGGAGAATTATGACTAACATATATTCTTTTGCTTTCATTTATTTCTTGAATAATTTTGGGAAAGCAAAAGAAAAATTAAGTTAAAGAACTTTTTATTTGTATATTTAAATATATTAACGTATTATACATGCGTTATATTTGAAAGAATTCAAAGACAAGAAACAAATACCGTGAATATATGCAAGGCTCTTTTTAATACACGTGTCGCAAATTATTTATGCGCGTATGTGAATGCAATCAATGACCTAATTATTTATTATTGGTACAAAAAAAAAAAAATTTAATAAAAATATTTTATGTCAAATGTATTAATAAACAATCAATAAGTCGGGGAAATTAAAATATTAAATATTAATAAATTTTTATACAGTATTATATAATTAAAATCATAATAGTATAAATGAAAGATCCTAATTTCTTTTTGTCTAGCTAATATGAAGAAAATGAACCATATGATTGATTATCGAAAAAGATCATTTGCATGTGATGTTGCTTCACAATATTTTTAATTAATGTCTGTTGGAAAGGTATGATTACTTCAATCCTTTTGAGCACCCTAACTGTCTTTGGCAATATGTAGAGAGTTTTATCGTCATTCCAATTGTGATTCTTTGTCATCAATAATAAATCAATTTCTTTCTTTTAATATTTCCAATGCACCTTATCGTTATGTAAATATGCTTAAAACCACTTTGTCTGATTGTCAGATAATGATTGGATTCAACGGCAACAAGAAACGACCGTTACTATTTTTATAACGATGTTCCTATTGGTACGCAGTTAAACAATCACGGCTCCGGAATATATCGGAGCAGAGGTGACACAGAACATTTCAAGCCATGCTTTCCAGCGAGTTAAAGAATTTCTCAGTCACGATATGCGAAACTTTCTTTTTTCATATTACGTATTTTTGTTTTGATTAAGCACTATTATAACATGCCGAATCATCTCTTTCGTTTTTATAATGTAAATTTAGACTTTATTTTTTTTTTAAAAAAAACAAACTTATCGAATGATCATATATGGACGATAATTACATAAATGCTACTCTATTATTATATATATATATTATTGTTATAATCCTATCATGAAAATATTTACAAACAATGAATGTTAGAATAGATATTCGCAATAGATTATAATTTAAGTTATACAAATGTTGTTACATTTTAGCAAATATAATGCAAATAGATACCCTAAACTTGGTTCTTTCTGTTAACGTGAAAAAAAAAACAAAACAAAGCATTCTCTTAAACCAGGTAAACAGCGACAGTTTATTCAACTCTATGAAAATTCCTGAAATTTACATCTAATCGAGATATTTTTCTTTTATCAAAGCTTTTTTTTTTTTTTATACCTGGTTCTAACATAACCTTCAATTTAAATAATCTAGTTGATATTCAAATTTCATGTTGCATCCTGGGACATCATTATATACAAAAATTTCATCATTTATATTATGGATTGCTTTATGAGATTCCAAATCTATAAAACTATCCAGTAAATTTGTTGAAAATAAATTTGGAGTTTCTTCAATCGTTAATGGATCGTACGAGAAATTATTTTCCTGCGGCATAAACATGTTCGTTGTTGATAATAACCCTGCAGCTTCTTGACATATAACTTCTTGATTATATATCGCTGTTGTTATCGAACTCGTCGACAAACAATCATTATTTTCTGTTTCATTCGCAAGAGATAAATCTTGAAATTCCAAACTTGATGATTCCGTCAATAATTCTTGACATAAAATCTCATTGTGAATAAACTTTTTCATTTCCTTCATATGTTCTTCTATCAAATCATCAATACCCCAGCGACATTCCTCATCAGGTTCCTTTTCAAAAAAGGGAATCTTTCGTTAATAGATTTGACTAAAAAAGAGAGAGGGAATGTGATTTATTATAAACCTTACCTTTTCGGTTAATGATTGACACGTGTCAAGTTGTTTTGACGTTTCGGTACAACTTTCTTGAATTAACCATTCAAATGAATTTTCATTGAGATCCATGTCAAAATGGGTCAAATCTAAATCAAAAGTTGTCGAATCTTTTGAAATTTCCTGCATGACCTTCGTTCCATCTATTATATCTTGTAATGAAATTGTAGTGTCTTTATCGGGAGTTGCAAAGTATGAAAATGAATTGGATGATTGTATTGGATTTTGAAGTTGTGAATTGGTTAAGAGATGAGAGTTGCAATTAAAATCTAATTCCATGGGTGAAGTTTGACTTGATATTGGGGATATGATTGATGACGGTGTTATTGAGAATGCATTATTTGTTAATGAAGATTGTTGTTGTTGTTGTTGTTGTTGTAAAACTTGATCTATGATTATTAAATCCTTAACGTTGATATTATTCGTTATTATTGGAGGTTGAGATATGATTGAGGTTATAGAAGGAATTGTGAATTTGGCATAAACGTGATTGGAATTTTTTGTTTGATCTTGAAAGTCGTAATTGGGTTGAGCAGAGTTTTGATCAATTGAGTCGAGAGCGTCCAAGTTAATGTAATTATTCTCGATCATGGATGGATCTATTAATTGATTACATAAGTTCCAGTTTTGTTGTTGAAACGTGAAATCTTGTGCCTGAACGAATGATGAATTTTCACCTACTATATATTATACAAGCGAAAAAGAGGAAACAAAAATTAATTCTCGTTAAAATATTTTCACCTTTTAAAGGAGAGAAAATATGGATAAAAAAAAATTGCCCTTTTTTTTAAAAAAAAAAATGGACGAAGATGAATGAATGAAACAATTATATATATATTACCTCCAAAGCATAGATCAAACGAATTAAAGTTATTATAAGGGTGGACATGCATCATCTTTAAGTTTTTCGATTATTTTTATAATTCCTTAAATGTTTTTATAATATAAATTTTTTTTTTTTTTTTTTTAAAAGAAACCAAAGAGAGGTGCTTTGTGAAAAAATGAGAAATTTATTAAAATTTTAACTGAAAAATTTTCGAAATACATAATTTTTTTTTTTTATATATATAAAGAATTATTGAATCAATTTATATGGTAATAGATCATATGTAAATCATAATGCAGTTTTGTAGGATAGTAAATTGCATAGCCGTTTTAAACTTATCCAATGCAATCACCTGGGTTATATATTTATACATATAAACGTATGATATGCAATCTATCGTCACTGTTGATTTGTTTATACAAAATAAAAATAATTTTAATTTTAAACAACAGTTTAGAAAAAAAATATGTTTATCCAAATTTGGAGATAAATTCTTTTATATAAATTATTCAAACAATATAAATATTTTTCATTAATGTACCCAAATATGAAATAAAATAAATAATAATGTATTGGATTGATTTATTTTTATTTTTATTTTGATAAAAAGGTTGTTCCTTTTTTCATTCCCCCAAACATTTGTTCACTTTTACTATATCTTTTTTCATACATGTTCCTTTATTGACGAAGATCATTATTAATTAATAATGAAATTTTTTTTTTGTGCACTTTGAATTTCACCTTTTATCAACCCATGGAACATTCTTTTTTTTATACGCCTTTTATCAAACGCACTTTTTTAGATAAGGGTCATTTAGATTAAGTCACCCAATCCGTCTCCTCTTTATCAGAGGACTTTGTAGAATGAAGAACTTGTATTCTTGAATTAGCTAAAAAGGGAGAACGTTTGATTCACGTGACTTGAGAATGGGGCTTTTTGTTTTTCTTTCACTTGTTTTGTAATAATGTGTATAAAGAATGCTTGGATAAAACTTTAAATAGATGTTTTAAATGAATAAAATGTCTTGGATAAAGATTCTCCATCCAAACAAAAAAAAAATTGTTAAAAAAAAGATGATTTTAAAAAGGAAACAAAAAGAAGCATATAAAGCTAGTCTCCTTGGCAAATTTCCCATGGGTCACGAATGATCGCTCAAAGTAGACGAATACTTACTAAATGACTTTCCAGAATCAGTTTAATTTACAGAATCCCTGTAAAAATTTCACGATACATTCAATTGTTACAATAAGAACTTTAAATACATGGACAATCAAAAACATTTTTTTTTTTTTCAAACGAATCTCACGTATTTTAATGTTAAGGATCGATTCAAAGTTGTTCCTTTTTTTTTCTTTATGAATTCATTGGAACCAAACAATCCGACTAGTTATATGTTTGAGGAACGTAAGGATAAATAAGTAAGGAAAAAGAAAAAGGTGTGTGCATCGAATTTCCCATAAAAAATGACCATTGCTGCGCCATGATGATATTTTATCGCATCGCATAATTTTCTTGTTATTGTCTCATGGATACGGAAATGGACCCATTTTTAGCCTAATTTGCTTGTAATGTTTACTGAGTGTAACGATATAAATACATATTCAAGTCCTTTCTAAGGATTCAAATTTTTTTTTTTTTTTCGGATATTTATCCTTCGAAAAGAATCAAATCCAATTTTATTGAGATTTCCACATCCTTTTTATATTCTCATTGAAAAAATAAACTCATTATACGATACCGAGTATAGTTTACCGTTTCCGGAAATGACAGAAATAAATGAAGTCATTAATGTACAACCACTTGCATTTGTGCATAATAATGAATTAGTTTGTGTTGAGGAAGGAAATGTACAAGGAAATAAAAAATTTTCTTGCTTCAAGATTTTTAAATTGAAGGTATTTTTTATAACTGATTCTTACGCTCACTGGGATGCGCAGTTAAAACTCGTGGACGCAGCATTCATCATTCTTTTGGGCAAAAAAAAAAAAAAATTTCGATGATGCGATCTTAGGGACCCATTGACGTTAATTATGTGATTGATGCTATATTCCCTCCCTCCGTAAGAAATTATTATGATTTAAATGTATGCGAATATAAAGGATCATCCGCAAAGGTAAGTTTGTAATTAATTTTTTTTTTTAAAAAAAAAAAAAAATTCTAAATTATTTTTATTCATTTGTATTAAGGTTAAGTTTCAATATAATGATCAAACACCAACGGATTTGATTGGACATATGAAAAATTCCGCGTCAAAATTTTATCATATATCCGAAAATGGACTTGCTGACTGGGCTGCATCGGATACCGTTACGTTTAAATCCCTTTATCGGAATGTCGATTTAACTTCACAACAGCTCGATAGTTTATCCGATGTTTCATCTTCCGATGACAATGTTTTAGTCACATCCTCTTCCTCGTCACTTGAACAACTATATCCGATTATAGATGAAGAATCATTTGAACAAGAAATGAAAGAATTGTCTGAAAAGATTAAATCATCATCACCACATTTATTGAATTACGATTTAGAAAAGATTTTTCATAAATCATTTCAAAGAAGGGATAAATCTATCACCTTTCGTGATTTGCGAAATGAATTTTTTAGTCAAATACATGAAGTTGTATGTCTCGTAAATAAACCTTTAAATTCCAAAAAAATTAATCATTTGGTTTTAGGTCAAGAGCAGATCATCAACGATTTAACTAGACTTTTATATAAGCACGTTGAAAATTATATCTCCAAAGGAGCTTGTGTAAGTATCAAATTATTATTATTATTATTATTTTTTTTTTTTTTTTTGAGGAAAAAAAAAATTCTCAAAATCCTTTCTTCCGAATCTAGTTAAAAAATTATAGATTTGTAATTATTATAGCTTTATGGAATTTGATTAACGCGTTTAAATCAGTACAGTTTTCATTTAAATTACTGAAGGAGACTGATGCAAAATTTGTACAAATCCTTAAAGCACAACAACCTCATTTTATGGCTCATTTGACAAACATGGACCAAATCATAATGGATGTCTTGATTCTTTTGGAGGATAATATTAATTCAGAGAAATACGAAAGACTTCAACGTAAAGTATCATGATGTAAAAGCTTATATGTACTGTAAATATGTATACGAGCGTTGAAGCCTTTTTTTTTTTTTTTTTTTGATAGGACGGCTCGTAAATTTTGTTGGGGCGACTGAAGATTTAATGAGACTCATTATGATTATTAATCAACAATTTAATGAGGAATTGGAAAAATTGGAAAAACAAGAGAAAAATTTAACGACCAAATTATACATTGCCGCTATGTAAGCGAAAATCAATATGACTTTAAAATTTCATCATCTTTCCATTAATATAAATTTCTGGTTTTTATAAGGACAATCGGATTCGCAGCATTGATTATAGGTGGATTCATTCTTAAAAAGAGGAATTATCTCAATAAAGCTGAGGTAAGCCATCTTATCCTTTATATAAATATATATATATATATTTTACACTTGCCCTTACGTAAAATGTTTGTTTTTTCAGAAATATTTTGGAAGTACATTAGCATGTACAACGGGAGTGGCGATGATAACAGGACTTACAGCCAAAATCGATTTGCAAAATTCTATAAAACAGCAGACAAATATACTTGACCAATTAAAAAAAACACATTTGAAATTATTTGAATGGAAAAATCTTGGTAAATTATATATAGATCGGGATATTGATGGCATGAATAAGTATAGAATGAATTTGGCCGATAATTTTGTTACCATTAGATTTCAATGTGAAGAACTTGGTAAAATTTTTGATTAATTTCGCTTTTGATTTTTTTCTTAAATAAGATAGTAAATGTTTGTTTATATTTAATGTATTGTTTGATAAAATTATTGTATATTTTTTATAAAGGTAAATAATAAAATTATCGTAATTGAAACTTAAAAGAAATGAATGTTGATTAAAAAATGCAATTGGGCTTTTGGCGTTTGAATAAACGTGACTATAAGACAATGTAAATGCGAAAAGTATTAAGGCTATACAGATTTTCATGGGCTATTGAAGTCCTTTTGTTGATCGACATTATATTATTGGAAAGTGCATTAGACTATTAGTGGGGCGGTTCAATATGAAAGCGGACTAAAAGATATTTTTTACATCGTTCGAAATTTCGAGTTCGATCGATTTATACATGTACTAGATTTATGAATTTATGTTAGATCTCATTTTATACGATTTTATACCTGTAAAATAAATTTTTATGTGCTTATTCATTTGTTTTCAATTGAAAAGAGTTGATTTGTAAGGATTCTAATATAAAAAATCAAACATTAGTTCTTTTATATCTAAAATAAAGGCTTTTGAAGATAGTTAATTACCGGAATATTCCATGTTTGACAAGTTATCGTAATGCTCATAATAATCATCAGCATTTCTTGGTTCAGGAAGACTATTAAAGTGAAGTAACCTGCTTGTATATATGGCTTTTGGATGCGTTTCATATGTTAAGGTCGAACCGAATGATTGTATACTACTGGTCGAGAACTTTTTATTATATTCTTCCGCCGCTTTCAATTGCTGAAAAAATTCTGTTCGATTATCTTTACTTTGTCTCTCCCATTGGGTCAAGATTTCCCTAATTTCACTTGCCTTTGGACGATTTAACGGATCTGCGTCCAAACATCTTTTGTTTAAATGTAAAATCAATTGGGGAACTTTGATATGAAATCTGGGTCTTAATCCCTGACAAATATTTAATGCCAAAGATTCATCATGAGCCGTATCATAATAAGGAGGAAATCCCGAAACCACCTCATACATGATCATACCAAAACTATAAATATCAGAAGATTGGGTGTAATGTTGCCCTCGCAAAATTTCAGGAGCTGTGTAAGGCAAAACGCCATAAACACTGTTTTTTGTGCTTTTGTTTTCTTTGTAATCTGCCGGCTTACATAATCCCATATCTGTTATGGCCGTGTAAGTGATAAATTTTACTACATTCCCAATATGTAAATCTCTGTGAATGAAATTTTTTTCATGAATATTTTCAAGTCCATTCGCAATCTCCTTCAAATGATGAATCTTATTACTCCAAAATTTTTCGTAATCCAAATGTATACTCAAATAGTTTCGCAAACTTCGGTATTCGGCGCAATTCATGACTATCACATAATTTTTTGAAATTGGTTCTTGAGTTATTCCATAACATCTAACGATTTGTATATTGTCTTCTTCGATTAAGTAATTATGTATAGTAATCTAAATGATCGAGATGATAAATTATTACATTAGCAAAGGTAACCATATACGTAAAATAATAAAAAATCCATCTAATTACCTACTTCATTGATGAAGTCAAATGTAATATTTTGTGAATTATTCAAGCATTTGAGGGCCACAAATGATGGTTGAAATCTTCTCCATTGATGATTCATCACATTCCAACTATGAATATATCCATCTCTCCATTTCGCTCTGTACACTGTTCCAAATCCACCTTTTGCAATGTACTCAATTTCATAAAATTTATGATAAGGTATCCATTCTAATAATTTATATGGCTTTTTTGCCGATAATTGAACATTTCGAATGAATTTATCGATATCAGCGTTACCGCTGGTCCAATTATCGAAACCTTGTTGAAATCTCTTGGAATTGCATGCATGACACCATAATATCGCAGTGTTCATTTGTTTACATTCTTTACATCTACCGTAATTTTTTAACTTTTTATTGGATTTTTCTTGATATGATGGTTCCTTCATAGTGGTTCGATGAGTTCTGTCCGATTAAGCAAAAGCAATTTTTTTTAGGTACTTCCATACTTTTGAAAGTAATTAAGTACAATTTATAATTTTCGGATCTTCATTGCAAACAGTGTCACGACCGCTCCGTTGTGTAACGCTCGTAAGTTTTTGTGATAGGGCTGTGCTGTGTAAAGGTTGACATCATCATACTGCGACAAATATTGACACGTTTTTTTTTTTTTTTTTTTTTTTAAAGGAAAAAAATTTTATTTTACATGTTTTTGCTTACCGTTCTTTGTTTTTACGTTTATGACATCCGTTATGAGTTAGCCCTATCGTGTTTGGATTAGAAACCCCTGATGAATACCGCTTATTTGTATTATTACAAGCCGCCGTCCATAAATTTTTTCCTCTCGTGTCAAAGTTAAAAAATTATTTGGGGTTTGATGTGATGAAATAAGGAAGCGATTAATAAAATAATATTCGGGTAAGATATCATTCCAATTTTTTTTCAATATGGCCTTTTACGTGACTGATTGGAGGCGTTATACGACTAGGGGGAGCTATTATTATGCACTGTTT
Organism: Funneliformis geosporum; assembly: GCA_946474995.1. Classification (NCBI taxonomy): domain Eukaryota; kingdom Fungi; phylum Glomeromycota; class Glomeromycetes; order Glomerales; family Glomeraceae; genus Funneliformis; species Funneliformis geosporum. The sequence continues at coordinate 20,372 of CAMKVN010000755.1, forward strand.
GGTGCTACTGCGGTTTTGAGCTCTCGCGGAAAACTAACTCACGCAACTGTCTGCACAGCCTTACGGAGCGCGAATATCCGTCGTAAAAATCTTTTTGTTCCGCTTGACGGAAGATACTAATCGTTTATGAATTTTTAAGCGTCATCATGACTTTTTTTTTCGCGATGTAAATGATAATTAAGATATTTTTGAATCATACGGACTATCTAGGCTGCAAAAAAAAAAAAAATTTGTCTAATTAACTTAATGATCTATCTTTTGTTAAACGAAGTCTGCCCGATATTGATATTATCCGTATTTCTTTTTCGACAGCTGTTCACTGTTATCACTGTTTTCGTCAAAATCTTTGAAATTACGTGTTAAATACAATGGTATTAAAAGATTGTTGACATGTCTAAACTGGTGACCGTCCGTTATGTATATTCGTAGACTACATAAGTATCAGCTATCAGCGACTAATATTAACAAGAAGACGGATGGATGTATGAAAAAATAAGGAAGGCAGACGATTAAGATGATGAGGTCCTGATAATGAGAATGCAAGCTGCGGAATGGAATGCTCGAGAGGTGAGAAGTTGGGAAGTTTTTTTTATTTGTGTTTAATCTAGAAGTATCTCATCCTTCATTTTTTATGATCTTTCTTTTTTCCAGGCTGCTCTGGCACAAAGTCGCAAGAGAAAATAATGAACGGGAGGGGCAACCAGAACTATCGCATGTAACGAATTTGGTGTAACCGTGATTGTGCGAACTCCATACGAGTAAGTTTAGTAAAAGGAATCTTCCATTTTTTTTTTTTTACTAACAAATCATTTTAATTTTAATTTTTTGTTTTTTTCCTTTCTCTCATATAGTCGTTTTATCAACATAGACCAACCACTTACTGCATGTTTCGAAAACTCGAGAAATTGGCGTAACATGACCAAGAATAAACCATGGAATCGCAACAATTTGTTTGGCTTTGTTGAAATTCAAGTAAGAATAAATATTGATCAAAATTTTTGATTTCTTATAATTACATGACTAATTCTAAATGCTTAAAACTTATAGTTTGAGGAAACCGTAATATGATATGTGACACAATCCACCCGCTTAAAAAAAGGAACTATCACGGACTTGTAACAATTTAAACCAGAAGAGAAATTTTTTTTTCCGGAAATCATTACAGCACATTCACGTTTTGGATCAACGCGGACCTCTGACGATAGATGAATCGTTCATATGATGCAGATTTAACTAAAGTCATTCAAAATAGACTTTAAAAAAAAACAAGTTGGTTCCATTTTTCCGCTCACAGCCAGAACCGACATTTGCAAACTGGAAGTTATTAAGAGGAATATTAGATGTCACTCCTCTCTTGGCAAGAATTGAGCGCTATTTCTGCCACTTGGATGAATTTGAAGAGAGAAGATTATCGTCAACAACTCACTTACTGCGCCAACAATATAAAATAATGAACATCAGTCGTTTTATTGATGTTTACACGATCATTAGGCTGGTTTCCTATCGTTTGAGGGAAAGTTATTTGACAAACCTCATGTCATTTTGAAAAAATTTATGGTAATTAGTCATTTTTAATGACATAATTATACCAAAAGACAATTTTTTTTATTTATATTATAAATAATCAAAGCCGTATCATGATTAATATTGTCCCTTTTTTATACAAATTTATCGTCATCACCATAATGTTTATTATATAATTTAGCTAATAAAATAGCTTTACAATAATAATTTATTATAATAATCTTTAATTTTAATCATAAATTTTTATGATTATTAAAAAAAAAAATTCTTTTTGTTTAAAAGCATAAGCTTATAGCAAAATTTATATAAAAGTTTTTAAAAGAGATGTAATTTAAATTTAAATTAAACTTATGTTTTATATTATTATTCCTTAGCTTATAGATTTTTGCAAACAAATTTGCCTGCTTATTTACTATAAATTCCCTTCTGATTTATTTTTTAAAACATCAAATTTTTTTAAATTTATAAATATATAATATATTATAATTATTATTTTTAGTTACTTAGAAGCTATTAAATTCACATAATATAATATTATAAAGTTTATCATAAGAGCAACTTTTATTATTAAATTTTTATAACTTATTATTCTTATTATTATTAAAAATCATAAAATTTCTTAATAAGATTATTTAATTAATACATAAACATATGAATTTTAAAAGAGTTTTAAAAATTTTAATAATAAATTTTTTTAATTGATTTTAAAATTGATTTATTAAAAAACATTTAAAATTTATATTTTATATTTTATTAAGAAATTAATATTTTTTTTAATTTTGTAATCATATTTTACTTAATAGATAATTTTTAATAAATAAATATTATCTTTAAAAATTTTAGTATCAGCAGAATTTATTTTATATTTAAAAAATATTATTTATATATTTTTTTTAAGATTATATCAAATAATAAATATAAATTTACAAATTTATAATTTAAAATTAGTATTATAAATATAAAATGATTGAAATATTTTTATATATTATATATTTTTATTATACATTTACTTTTTTTTATTATTTATTTATTTTATTTTTATTAATACAAAATTAAGGATTATTTATTTTTTATTATTTAAATTATATAGATAATAAGAATATATACTATATATATTAACCTAAATTTTTATTATAATTTAATATTTATTAATTTATTATATAGAAAGTTTATTAGAAAAATAGGGCTTTGAGCATTTTTTATTAAAAATTAAAATTTTAATAAAAAATGCTCAAAATCTTATTTTTCTAGCAAACCTTTATATAAATTATTTAAATTAAATTATTTATATTATAATTTATTAAAATTTAAAATTCATGTTTTATAGTAAAATTATAATTCTTTTTTTAATAAATAAATAAAAATAAAAAAAGTAAAATTTATAAAATATAAAGTTAAAATTTAAATTAATTAGATAAAATAATATTTATTTACTTTACATTATATTTCAAATATTTAAAAACTTGATATATAAAATTTATATTTATTTTATCTATTTATATATATATAATATATCATATTCTTCTGAAAAGAAAATAAGCAACTTCCAAATTAATTAGTATCTGAAAATAAGTAATATTTGATGATATCTCAATTAATATCCATTCTAAAGTTATGAAATTTATACTATTCAATTACACTTATTGGATAAATCTAATGAACTAAATCTATCACTATCATTCTTTATAGTAAATAATATATGTTACTTATTTTCAGAAGAATATAATATGTAATTTAAATTATTTTAATTTTATTTATTTTATTATTTATTAAAATAGTTTAAATTATAAAGATATATATACTATTTTAAGATTTAATATATTTAAAGTTATATATGGATTAGTACGTACAAAAATCAGATTTTGATCATATGATTTATATAGTCCTGCAGCATAATTTTTGTATGTACTAATCTATATATTATTGTTTATATAGTCAAATCTTAATATAGTAGATACTTGATATGATGAATTTTTAACATTAAAATAATTAATTATATTAAATATATCTCATTATAATGAATCAACCAATTAAATGTTTAAAAAAATTCATTATAATCTTATAATAAAATTAAGAATTAAACCTTAGAATTCATTATATTAAAAGTTAACTATAATAAATATTTTTACCTAAAATCTAATAAGTTTTTTGAATTTAATAAAAATTAAATTTTATATTTTAAGAAAAAAAATCTAAAAAAAAAAGATTATTTTTAAATTTACATATTAAAATAAGTTTTAATAGATATTGTTACACAAAGATGACATGGATGACTCAGATGACGAATATGACTGCGGTGACTAATATGTCATATATGTCTTC
>CAMKVN010000756.1:0-24205 GCA_946474995.1 Funneliformis geosporum
AATCTGTCCGACACTGAAAATCCGTTGTATTGTAAAATTCGTTATATCAAAATTCGCTGTAGAAAGAGTTGACTGTAAAAATAAGATAAGTATTTTCTTGAAGTAATTTAACTTTTTCCTCTCCTAGTTAGCCATTAGTAACTCCAATATCTTCATCATAGAATAAAAAATCAGGTATTGAATCTTTCTTCTTTAATGAAACATCAGTAATACTCTCTAAATTACCTAAAATCTCATTATTGAATTTTAAATAAGATTTTGACATTTTGAGAGAAGGAGAAAAACTTCTATTATATATAACTTGTATTAATTTTTAAATTTTTTTTCCATAGTATTAGCAAAGACTATAGCCTTTAAAGTTTATTATTTTTTTTTTTTAATAATTAGTGAACTTCTTGATAAGATAAGTATTTGTCTGACTTTATCAAAGGTTGTATTAAAGATGAAATATTAGCATATAAGGTTAGTGTTCTGCATGAATCAGATCAGATCAGATTTAGGCAAAATCTGATTCGATCTGAATCTGAAAAATTCAAATCTGATTTGATCTGAATCCAACAAATCTGAATTTAATTCGATCCAAATTTGACAAATCTGTATTTGAATTTGTATCTGAATCTGACAAATCCAAATCTGAATTCATATCTGTATCTGACAGATCAAAAAAATTTTTTAACAAAAATCTGCTTTTGACATTTAGAATGGTATTTTAATGTTAAAAAACAACAATTTTGTTATTTTTTTGACAAAAATCTGCTTCTGAAGTTCGGAATGGCGTTTTAATAGTAAAAAAACAACAATTTTGTTGTTTTTTTTTAACAAAAATTTACCTTTGAAATTCAGATCAGCATTTTATTATAAAAGAATTAATTTTTTATTAATAAATGCTGCATCTGACTATTTGAGTGGCATTTTATTATAAAAAATTAATTTTTATTAATTTTTTTATTAATAAATGCTGTATCTGACTTTCAGATCGGTATTTTATTATAAAAAATTATTAATTTTTTTATTAATAAATGCCACATCTGACTTTTAGCATGGCATTTTATTATTAAATATTTAATAAATGTTACATCTGATTTTTAGGGTGATATTTTATTATTTAAAATTAATAAAAAAATTAATTTTTATTAATAAATGCTGCGTCTGATTTTCAGGGTAATATTTTAATATAAAAATTAATTTTTTAATAATAAATATTGCATCTGACTTTTAGGGTAGCATTTTATTATAAAAAATTATTAAAAATTATTTTTTTTAATAATAAATGCCGCATCTGACTTTTAGGGCAGCATTTTATTATTAAACATTAATTTTTTTATTAATAAATGTTACATCTAACTTTTGGGGCGGCATTTTAATATAAAAATATTAAAAATTATTTTTTTTAATAATAAATATTGTGTTTGACTTTTGGGGTGACATTTTAATATAAAAATTATTAAAAATTAATTTTTTTAATAATAAATGCTGCATTTAACTTTTGGGGTAGCATTTTATAATTAAACATTAATATTTTAATAATAAATGCTACATCTGACTTTCAGGGTGGCATTTTATAATTAAACATTAATTTTTTTAATAATAAATGCCACATCTGACTTTTAGGGTGATATTTTAATAATGTCAAGAATATTACGTAATACATGTAGATCAATTTGTAAATCATCTAGTAGATCAATTCTATGTAATTGCTTGTGTAATTTCTTTTGTAGATCAATTTAGTGAAATATGTCGATCATTTGCTTTGCCACATTTTCTTGCTAAAATTATCCTGCAACATTATTTTTTGTGTAGCTATGTAAAAAAGAGTGAGAAAATTTCATTTATTAAATATCTAAAAAAATTGTAGAAATAATTTCTTATTTTTTTTTAAATAGATAAAAAAATGTAGATAATTAACATGAATTATTTGTTAACCTATTCAACTTTCAAATGATATTATTGATATACTTGATTGGCTACCAGATTCTATTCCTTTTACAAGTGTATTCATAAGCTTTTTATTTATATTATTTATATGTAACATTTGAATTTTAATGAATAAACAAGTTTTTTTATTATTTTCAGTAGATAATGATCATTATGTTAATTTTCAAATGGCATATCGGTCAGCAACAACAGAATAATATTATCTAATACTTATAATAATGATGGCAAATAGTAAATGTGTACTATTATATAACTTTACAAATACATGTGTTCGTGAGTTTATTCAATATTTTTAATGTGAAAAAATGTGTTGTCTTTACAGTGAACGTGCGTTATCAGAAAAAGACAAAATAGCATGCTAAATTACTATAGATAATTAAGATTACAATTGTGAGTCACTATTTGTACTGGAGATTATATTTTATATAACAAAGTTTTATACAAGAAGAAATGAGTTGTGAAATACCAATGGAATTAGCATATTATTTATGTCAAAAAAATAATATTAATAGTGATATTTGTTATTGGTGTGGATATGATAATGAATTAGTAGAACCTCCAAAAAGTCTTAGATCAAAATACAAATTCTTGTTTCTATGCTGCACATTATGTCAAAATGCAGGAAAGAAAAATTTTGCACATAGTAAAATTAAAACTTATACAAAAGCTATAAAAAACATGATTGGTAAATAAATAATAAATATTTGTTAATTTTCATTCAAATTGTTAATTATAAAGTTTTTTTAAGGTCTGTCAACCAAGGAAAATTATTCAAAATTAGAATTGAGATATATTTTTTTCATAAATTTATTATAAATTATCATAAATTCGCAATATAATTGAATATCGGGTCACGTGATTTGTTAAATGTTTGACTGTTATTCAGTTTTGTTATGTTAAATAAGTTTATAGATTTCAGATGCTATGGGAGTCTGTAATATGTCATGATATGTGATGTGAGCTTATTATAATTTTTTTTTATTAACGAATTGTTTTTAAACTGTTTCAAAATATTTCGTTTAATCTTTTATATTTGTCTGAGATATTTTTATTAACCTTGATGGAATTTATATCAAATGAATGAATATCTAATTGGTTCTATGAGGGGTTCTACTCATAGCTACATATGTTTGACCTGAAGCAAACATATTTTTATCAATATTCAAAGTTACGTGTGGTAATGTGTTTTGTATACTATTAGGGCGAATGCATTCTGTAATGGGTATTGGTACCTTAAGGCGTGTATACAGTTTATCTCAAAATTGGCGGTCATTTTCTAGACATTCATTTTAATGATGTTACTATTTGTTGGAAATGTTACTTCGACATTTTCAGCATATACAGTTTTTGTTATAATTCCTATAGTTCTATTACAAATCTTGTTATCAATTAGTTTGTTGTTCAAGTACATTACTCTCACGTCTTCTTGGATAGTTACGGATTCAGGAAGGTTTGTGTAATGTTTGAATGAGTTTTGAATGTCTTTTAAGGTTGAGTTTAAGGTATCGATTGCTTTTGAGAGGATCGGATCAGAACATTGATCATTGAATGGCAAGTTTTGACAGATAAATCTATTTATTTGTTCAGATATTTCACGGAGACCAACTATGTGAGTAGAATTTAGTATATTTTTGATATTTCTAGAGCTTTTTATTTTTTTATTAATAATTTTTACTGATTTTTTAGAGAGGGTCCTAAATCTCAACTCTTGGAGGAGTTGGTAGTATTCTAAGTCATCTTTTTGTCAGTGTGATCTCGTTAAATATAGGGGAAAATGGTTTTCAGGCTTGTGAATAGAAGATTTGTTCTCCATTTACAGGTGGCAATTATGCAAGATCACTGATTACAAGTATGGGTATGCCGCCAAAAACTTTGTGGTTTTTATGTAGCGAGCTGAACATGTTGCTTAAAAAAGTGGAGTTCATCAGAAACTATTGATATCTCATCTATTATTATTGCTTTGATGCGTGATAGTGCGATTCTGGAGGATTGATTATCAATAGATAAGGTTTGATAGTATCCGCCTATTTGCCTTATTTTTAATGTTAAATGAATCGTACAGGTTTTTTATTTCAAATCTCGTCATGAACCTTTATTACATAATCGCAATTTTACAAAAAAAAAATATTACTAATAATCAAAACAAAATAAGTCACAAATTGTCAAATTTATTATTACTAATCATCTAAATCGATCCAATCCATACATCCAGACTAAAATATTTGTTTTTTAAGTTAATCGGTCCTGCCCAATTCGCCAGTTTATCTACAATTATTGAGTTTTACATTATGATCTAATTTAAAATGGGTTCAGCCTAACATATTTGATTTCAAATCAATCGGTTCATTCATTAATATTAACCAAACATTTATTTCATTATTTATTCAATTCAAATAAAAAATTTTTTTCTACTTTCTATATAAAGAACCTTTTTACGAAGAAAAAAAAAATTGTGAGGGCATTTAGCAATAGCATAGCATAGCATAGCAAAGCATAGCAACAACAAACAAAATAGCAAACGTGATCAGCATAGCAAGGCTGAACAAATAGCATAAGCTAAATAGTATAGCATAGCAAAGCATAGCGAAACAAAACAACATATAAAACGGAATATTTCTCGTACGACACTAAAAAAGCCAAAAAAGTCTAAAGAGCCTAAAAAGGTTTAAAAAGGTTTAAAAAGGTTAATAAGAAGGTTAATAAGAATAAAATAATAAACTAAGCAAAAATAAGCAAAAATTTAACGAACGAAATTATAAATTTAGCAAAATTTGGTAAGAAAGTAGCACAGCAAATATTTAATCTTTTTTTTTCGTTAATAACAAAGTATTGGATTGGTGCGTCCTTTAGGTTTTCAAATTCAGAATCTTAAGGTCGAGACATATTTTGTAATATTATCGTCATAATATGTAGGAAGTATAACACGAGTTCTCAAATTAGGTGATCTGTGATAAGGAATTTTACTGTAGCTAATAAATTACATATTTGATGTCCTAAGAGTAAAAACATTAATTCCATTGAGCCAAGTCTTTGAGCAATAACATGTTTTCTTAAGATATCACCTTCTTGTATATTAAATATATGTGAAGGTTTTCTTTTAACAATATATTTTACCATATATTGAGTTATATACTGAATATTCATATGAGCATTCTATAATAAGAGAATAGCGGGATGATATGGGACTACCCAAGAATCTGCATCAGTCAAACATTTGTAAATATAACGGAAGGCATCTTCTTGATAGTGAGTTGTTTGATTGTAAGGACGTAAAAACCCTTTTTGCATATTTGGCCTTGTAGAGCAGGATCATGACATCTATGATTACAAGTATGTATTTGATTATCTATTACAAAAGCATATAATTCAGGCTCGTAAATATTGTTGAACGGATAATATCATTTGTTAACAGCTATAAGTATGTGCTACTGTAATACGAAAAATGTATTCCAGAATGTTCGAAATCGTCAAACGGTTAATTAAACCAGTATATAAATAGGTGGTGCCAATTTTTTTGTCTAGTCTTCACTCTAAGATCAAAAAAAAATTTTTTTTTTGATATGGTTAAAGGTTCTCGACAGAAACACAAGCATCGATTTCATAAACAAATTTCCTCAAATAATTATGCACCAACAATTCAACATAAAGATAATGAATCAACGAATCAAGTTTCTTCATTACTTGATAAATTGCGTAAAGAAGTTCGATTCAACAACGGTTCATCTTCAGTTCTGTCGCCTACTTTGCCACAACCAGCATTTAATTATTTAATGCGAGAACATGCTGAGAGAGAACAACAAGAAAGAGAAGAACGAGATGTTATGAGACAGCGAGTATCTGGTCCAGTACCACCCAAAAGCTGGTTAGTAGCCTGGAAGGGTGAAGTTGGTAAGGTTGAAACAATGGAATTGTTAATTAAGGAACGAAAAGAAAAAAGAAAAGTCTGGGACGGTGAGAAGATTTATCAGGGCTATTGTATTACAATACATATATAATAGTTTTGATTTAATATTAAGAACCTTGTTAACACCTTTTATTTTATTTAATAGAATCGACTCTTTTAATGCGTGAAATTCCAACCCTCTTGGAAAGTTGTCTAAAAATAGTGGCTATAAATGTTAAATCTTATATATCATGTCCATATTTTTCAAGTATACCAACTCATCTTAAACAACTTATTCTTTCATTTTTGAGTATTTACAATCCTCTTAATGAGGAAATACTTCCATTATTTACCATGGACACTGAATACGAAGAATTAGATCTTGCCAATAGTAGCATTAATTTCGAAAGGTTAAGAAAGTCTTTCTGGAAAATTGTCAGAAAACAAAATTGTGAAAACAATTTAGTTGAAGATTGGGAGGATCTCGTTGATCAAAATGATGAATATACGGATGTTATATCTTATAGAAGAACTTTTAGTAAACAAATTGATCTTGCAAATGAGGATGATACTTCATCGGAAAATTCAAAAAAAACTTATATTTCTAAACTTCCAAAACTACGTAGATTAAATTTAGCGTTTAACAATAATATTCCCGGAATTCCTTTATCTTTTCTTTTAGATTCAACCTTACCATTATTAACACATTTGTCAATTGCTGGATGTTTTAACCGTGAAGATGGTCCGCATTCTTTACGTATTCTTTCAGGATTAATAAATCTTTTATTTCTAGATGTATCTTATTGTGGTTGGGTAACAGATCAAATTATATTACAAGTTATAAATTGGGATAGGGATTTGAAATCATTAAGAATTTTGGCTGCTTTGAATTGCGGTAATTGGAAAGATGTCGAATTAGTGAGAAAAACATTATCCAAAAACCGAAGATTATTTGAACTTTGGACTAGATAAATAATGAATCACGCCTCACACGATGATCCATTTTTGTCATTAATATGTAAATTCTTTATTCAAAGTTTAGAACTTGATAAATAAATCTATTTAATTACTCTTTAATTATTTCAAATCGGTTTATAATTTTGATGGAGATTTTGATGCCCGGATTTCCCAAATTTACAAATACTTAATTATTATAAATCTTCTAAACCATCTTTAAGTTAGTCTGAAATTTCCATACTTTTTTTTTTTAAAAAAAAAAGTCGTTATATTGTAAAACCAATAAAAAGTCTATATTCTAATTAATAATCATAAACCTCTGCTCATTAACCGGAGTAACGAAGGTTTCTTAATACAATTTGACGTAATTAAAACAATTATAAAGCCCATAATTTGATCACTTTATCTTGTCCTCCAGACAATAAAATTGAGTCTTTAAATTTAATACATTGTGAATTCTGTGAATGTCCTTCGAAACTCGAATGTTGAAAACTTTTTCGATTATAAATCTAAGATAAAAAAAATCATTAAATTAATAAAAAATTCTATTTAAAATAATAATGATGATGATGATTTAATTAACCTTTATATCATTGCAACCGGCACAACTGATTATCTTGCTGGAATCGAATTGTAAACTTGTGATACTATTATCATAAGAAAAGGTGTCAATAACGGACCCCGTCCTTAGATCCCATATCTTGATATCAAATTAAGATATATATGATGGTAATAATAATAAATGATCATAAATCTGAATATAATAATAATATATATCAAACAGTAATTTATTAAATACCCTTATGCTTTTGTCAATGCTTCCGCTTACAACATGATGATCATCAAACTGAAGACTTGTTATAGGACCTGTTCATAATCTTGTATATTTAATAAGTTGTTCTTTAGATAATTATTCTTAAAATAGATAATCATATTTCTAACCTGTGTGCCCCAATAGTGTTCTGTGTGCTTGACCTGTCCTTACTATAATTATGTCAAAAATCAAATAGTTAAGGATAATTTAAAGATGAAATATTAATAGATTTTTTTTTTTAAAAAAAATAATTTTGCAAAGGATACAATCCCACATTCGTATTGCACCATCTTCGGTTCCACTTGCTAAACCAACATGACGAAACTGCAAAGCTCCAATAAAATCGCCGCCACCAAATATAAAATTATCAAATAAAAGTCCAGCTTGCCTACGCTCAGCATTAGAGCAAGACATGGCCCACAAAATGTCCATAGTTAAAACACATTGTCCTGTTTCCATATCCCAATGTTTCATAGTTTTATCTGAAGATCCGGATACCTTTCATAAACATCAAAAGATAAATAAGTATATAACATATCTAGTAATCAATTATTCCAAGAGATACATAGAACTCACAAGACTATTATTTTCAAAATGCAGACAAGTAATTGATCCATTGTGTCCTTCTAACGAGGTAATCCAACAATTATCACCAACATTTGTCAATCCATTTGTCTCAGGTATTAAAGCTGAAGCGAAACTTAATTCTGATAAATTTGTGACTGATTCTGGATGAGAAACCAACTTGGATAAATCCCATTGGCGAATTGTTTTATCGCGTGAGCCAGTCACTAAATGGGATCCATCTATTTGCAAACATTTAACTAAATCTATATATATAAAAAAAGGAAAGGTAAAATAAATAATTTTGATTTGAATTTTTTCTTTAAATTCATATATATAAACTATACTAATTTTGATAAGCTTAAACTACAAATTTTTAATTTAGGCAGTAACGCTAATTTAATTACTATTGTTTATTACCTTTGTGTCCATCTAAAGCTCCAAAGCAACGATAATTATTCAAATCCCAGGCTCTCAATGTATTATCTAAAGAAGATGTGACAAGTGTTCCATAGGGTTTATCAAAGTCAAGACATGTGATCATATCATCGTGACCTTCTAAAACCTATACAAATTGTAAGAACTTAAGACAATACTGAATTACATATTTAAAAATTAAATAATAAATACCTTAATACATGTTCCAGGCTCATGGCTACGTCTTTCAACGCCTTTCCCTATTTATTTGGTTGATAAAGCATTAAGCACTAAAATTTAATATTTTCAAAATACCTAATAAGAATATAAACCTTTTGTACGTGTTCGTCTTTCATTATAACTATTTTCAGTATTAAAATTGGCGATCTTGTCGTTAAGATCTTCCACTAAATTAAAATTGTGTTAATATATAATCAAAGAAATATATATATATATATAAAAAACATTTACATTGGCTAGATAATTCGACCTGACGTTTGTTGTATTTAGCCAAATTGTTTTCTAAATTTAACTTTTTAGTAGTCAATTCTGCGATTTCACTTTCAGTTTTTTTAATATCTGCTTTTGTTCGCGACTAAATTCAAGATAAATTATTATAATTAAACTTCTCGAATTGTAATATATCTTGATTATCATCACTTGTGTTATATTATTACCTCTTGCATTTGTATTTTGTTATTTTCTCTTACGACTCTATCACGATCCGCAATAAGTTGATTAAGAGGTTTATGATCACTATCTACCGACGCTATTATTTAATAGTAAATATAAAAACTTTATTAAAAGATCAGATTTTAATAAGAATATGTAATAAAATAATAATGTCAATAGGTTTTCCTTTTATTAAAAGTAATTTAGTCACCTGTGTCTGACATTGCATCAAAAGTGTCAGTTAAAAGTCCTCTTACTTTTCGTTTATGAGTCTTTGATTTTCTTTTAGACTTCTTCTGTGTTTCAACTTCTTGAAAAGTTGCCTTGTAACCCTGAAATAATGATAATGGAGCTTTAGATTCCGGTATTTCCGAGTCTAGTAAAATATCGTCAGGCCTTTGAGAAGTTGTGCTTGTTGAAATGTCTTCAGCAGAAACAATTTTTTTCGTGTTTTCTTTTGTATGACGAGAGCTTCCATTACTTATAAACTGTTGTATGCGACGCTGATCCATTAATTGAGGTGCAAGTTCGGATAAAATATAGGCAGTGTCTCCTTTTACAGCACGAGTCGTTAAAGGAGAGAAAAGCATTGATGCAGTAGTTGACACAGTAGTTGACATTGTGCTAGTTACTGTACTCGCAATATTTTCAAGATGCAATGATGTTGGTAAAAAATCATTTAAGCTTGAATCACTTAAACTAGAGAACCGTCTTGAATCGCCATTCACATTTGGCGATAGAGCACCTGGAGCATTACTGGCCGTGCTCATTTTTATGTTCCAATGTTGATTCTCATCCGACGATTTTTCGAACAGAAATTTCCAATATTTCAAAGTAACACCTTTTGACCCAGAATGCATTCACATCTAATCTATTTTTATAAATACGTAATCTGATATTTTTGGAAAAGCTAAAACTATTGTCTAACGTTGACCAGAATTAAAAGAAATCGGCTATTTGATTAGTCAGAAAGTTCATTCAACCTTCTATGACATGATTTGTAATTTGATTTTTTAAAAAAATATAAATACAGGGCCAAAAAAAAAAATTGTTTAAAAAAAAAAGAAAATTTATTTTTATTGGTCAATATTATCACTAAAAAAAAAAAAAAAAAAATAAAGCCTAAGAAAATGGGTCGTCGTCCAGCTCGTTGTTACAGATACTGTAAAAATAAACCTTATCCCAAGAGTCGTTTCTGCCGTGGTGTACCAGGTAAGAATAAAACTACAATTATCATATTTTTTATTTATATATATAATAATTGAATAAAAATTTTTTTTATTCCTTTAAAAAAAAAAAAATAATAATAATAATAAATTAGATCCAAAAATTAGAATTTTTGATTTGGGACGAAAGAAGGCAAATGTAGACGAATTTCCTCTCTGTATTCATTTGCTTTCTGATGAATATCAACAGCTTTCTAGTGAAGCATTGGAAGCTGGACGTATTTGTGCCAACAAGTATATTACTAAATTAGCCGGTAAAGACTCTTTCCATTTAAGAGTTCGCGTTCATCCTTTCCATGTTATTCGCATCAATAAAATGTTGTCATGTGCTGGTGCTGATAGGTAAATTTTCCTTTTTTCACATCCTTATATATTTATTTGCTAGCATCAGTATCAAATTAATTTAATCAACTAAATAAATTAGATTGCAAACTGGTATGCGAGGAGCTTTTGGTAAACCCACGGGAACCGTTGCTCGTATTGATATCGGTCAGATCATTTTCTCTGTTCGCACTAAAGATAATAACAAGCCAACTGTTGTTGAGGCTCTTAGACGTGCTAAGGTAACTTTATTAATTTACATTAAATCAATAATTTAAAAATTCAATCGATATTAATTTATGTTGTATTTAAACACAGTACAAGTTCCCTGGACGTCAAAAGATTGTTATGTCCAAAAAATGGGGATTTACAAAATTATCTCGAGAAGAATATGCTGAAAAGAGACAGAATGGTCTCTTGCAGCCAGATGGTGCTTATGTGAAGTATTTATCACATCATGGCCCTCTAAAAAAACATCTCGCTCAAATTGCTGCTACTTCTTCTTAAAAGTTATTACATAGATTATTATAACTTACTCTTATTTTGTTACGTAAATCAATAATGTATGGATTAATATCATATTTTATAATAAAAGAAATTAAGAAACCTGTCTTAAAAATTTTATTAAATTACTTGAAGTTCTATAGAGAATGTTATCGAATGTATATGTATTCTAATCTATTATATGTGATTCAATCACAGAAACTTTTATTTTGTATATAACAACTCCCATGAAATTCCCAACGTTTGAATATCATCTATAATTACGCAATCCACTACAAACACCGGATCTCCTTCTTTAAACGGAGCTGACAAGCAATCTTGAGGCCTTCCATTTGGGTGTATAGTAAACGAATCCTAAAGTCGGAATTATAAAAAAGATATTTAGTCACATGAATAATGCAATTGGATAATGATTTAATCAATAGATTTGCCTCATAATTTGAATCATCATAACACCACTCTGCGTCTTCAGCATTGATCGATGAATTCATGACAACGTTATTTTCTTTTTTATTCCATGACAAGCTAAAATGCATTAATAAGAACATGAGTTTGAATGTCCAAACGTAAAGGCAACGAGATTAAATACATAATCAACCATACACAGTTCCTCCAGCTCCATATATTTTAAATGGCTTTGTGCATCCTGGATAACTTTGATGAAGCAGTTCTATATAGAACTTAATTTGACTAGGTGCCTTATTACAATTATTCAAATACAATGGGTTTGTTGCGGAATCTAAACACCTCCAAAGATATTCTGTTAAAGTTTAAACGAGTTTAATTTGCGGTTACAAAAGAATGATATATAAGCGAAATCGTCAACATACTATTTTGAATAGTGTTAACAACAAGACCAGGTATACTTGGACCGCCATGACTATGACCATGACGACGAGAAAGACAACCTTGGAAGTAAGGTATATTCAAAAGTATGATTATTATAAAAGTAAAATAGATTTTGAAAAACATTCTAATAATAATAAATAATATTAATGTTTGTGTACAGATTACTTTTTTTTTAAAGTGGTTTTTATTTAATCCATCCATAAAAGGCAAAGATTTGGTAATTAAAAAAGAAGGGTACTTTGCATTTGGTCATGCATGTACAAAGGAGGGAAATAGGAGTCTTCACCGTTACACTACACAATATGAACCTATAAACATGATAACGGGGAAATCAACACTTGAGTCGTCAAATATTAGTTTTGAAGAGAACGTAGAATATAAGAGATCCAAGGCTTAAGTTGAAACACTTCCCTTGTTTTTCCTTCTTAAATACCGCCATTCCTTACGTCCCAAATGTACACTGTAAGAACTCGCTGAAAAATAAAAATGTGGCCTCCTCTTAAAACCTTACCCGAGGTCAAATCTTTCATCGGAGTTATTTTCGCCGTAACAGGCAATGTAAGATTTATGATACTTTATTATTATTATTATATTTATATTTATTATTTGTAATTATTGTCTCAATTTTCCTTGTCAATTTAGATTTTGATTTCTGTTGCGTTAAACCTTCAAAAAAACGCCCATAATGAGCTGCAAAGGCTTCAACTAGCATTCATAAATAATTCTAATACACATTCACAAGCTGCATCTTTTGGTTCCGATTTATCTTCACGTAGTTTACATACTCAAAATGACGATAGTTATGAAGTGTTATTAGATCCTGAGCAGTATAGTGAAACAAACTATCTTCGTTCTAAAGCATGGTGGACCGGGATAATTTTAATGATCATTGGTAAGTAGAATTTTATTTCATACGCGATTTATTCGTATTATGTGTACTCATTTAATTGTAAAATGTTTTAACCTTATTTTTCTATTAAGGTGAATTGGGAAATTTTATGGCTTATGCATTCGCGCCAGCTTCGGTAGTAGCCCCTTTAGGAACAGTTGCTTTGATCTCTAATGTTATTTTGGCTCCGATCATGTTGAAAGAAAGATTTCGTAAACAGGATTTAATAGGAATTCTTATTGCGATAATTGGAGCAGTTGTGGTGGTGGTTAATTCGAAATCTGATGAAGCAAAAGTATTTATATATTTTATATATATGTGTAGACATATATTTTCCGTAATTCAACCAAGTTTATTTATCTAATACTTTCTTGTAAACAGCTTGATCCAGAAGCCATATGGAATGCTATTAAACAAACACCATTTATAATTTATTTCATCATCACTGCAACACTGGCGAGCTTTCTAATGTATTTGTCCGATCGGATAGGTCACAAGACGTGTTTTGTCGATTTATCTTTAGTTGCAATTTTCGGTAATTTATATAATTAAAGGCCAACACAATATTTTCAAAAAAGAAAATTCTAATATAATCGTATGTATATTTTCAATCATTTGTAGGTGGATATACTGTTTTGGCGACAAAATCAATTTCATCAATGTTGACAATGACATACGTTGCAATGTTTACATATTCCATAACTTACTTCTTATTGATAATTTTAATGAGTACAGCTGTGCTTCAGATTAAATTTCTTAACAAAGCTTTAAGGCAATTTGATTCAACGGTATATAAATCTTGAAATTTCAAAATAAAATAATTTTTAATTTCGATTTAATTTTTATTAAATTAAACTTTTTCATGTTTTAGGAGGTCATTCCAACTCAATTTGTCCTTTTCACCATATCTGCAATCATAGGAAGTGCAGTATTATATAAAGATTTTGCAGATATGAATTTTTGGAAATTCGCTGGTTTTTTAATTGGATGTATATCAACGTTTGTAGGTGTTTATTTTATTACATCTAATCGAAACAACTCTGAAGGTTATTCCCATCAAAGTCCTAATAATTTATCGAGTGGAACTGTCAGAAGTAACAGCATTATGATAGATCCGTTACGTGCTGTACTTCCCGTCTTACCTGACGAACTTGGCGCATCTAATGGTTCTGTCGAATTTAATAGACAATATTTACCATTTAATCATCAAAGGTCAGTTGCTACGAGCATTCCTCGTAGACATACACTGGCTGAACCGGTAGTTTTTCCCTCGACACCACTTTTAAATGGCTCCGCTTCGAGGCAAGATGGATTATTGAGACAATTGGTTCATGGAGTTTCTACAACATCCTTGACTGCCGGAGTAAGTCAAGCATTAAATTCAGTGGGTGCTCGTCATTCGCATGCGTTAGGACTAGGTAGAATCAGATAGAGTGTTATATATAATATTCGGTTATTTACTTTAATATTTCTTCTTTAATAAATTAGTAAAAAATTTTTTTTTATTTTATTTTATTTCTAACATTATTTCAGACCAAGTGTTTGAAAATTATTGGTTAAAAATGATTTCAGAACAAAATCGATCAAGTTTACCTGATTATACACAGAGAGATTATGGTGTTCATCGTCGAAGTAATTCCGTCCCTCCTGGTTTAATCTCTCGTGGAGTTGATCTTTCAAATTATCAAAATAGATTAAGTAGTCCACTAGCTACTAATGTTGAAGATGACGAAGAAAGTTTTAATACACAACCAAAATCTTTTACTAATTCATCTTATTTGAGTACCTCATATAACAATTATGAATATTATGATTCTGAATATACTGATTCTGCACAAACTGACGACGACGCAAGAACGATTAGTGGATTAACCATTTCAACAAATGGAAGTAATATAGGGATTTATACGGGTGATGAAGGTAGCACTTATGAGGCTTTTCCTGGAATAGATGATTTTAATAATCATTCTGATGATATCAACGATTTACCAGATTTGCCTTTAAGGCGTGATTATGGTGGAGCTACAGAAAGTGAAAGTGAAATGTAAAATATTCTATTATCTTTTTTTTTTTCTTATTATATCTGGGAAAAAAAAAAAAAAAAACAGACACTTGTAGATTATTATTTATTATTTATTTTTACTTTGCTTCAATATATTGCTAAAAAAAAAAAAAAAAAAAAAAAAAATGAATCATTCATATAATAATATTATTTACTTCTTTCATAAACAAGTATTATTCATTTTTGTTGCATATACTTTTTTTTAAATTTTCATTTTTTGTAATTTAATTTAAACCGTCTTAAAATATTAATGAACTTTAAACAAAATTACATTATTATATTTAACCTTTTTAAATTACATAACCCATCAATAAATATTATCACAAATAAATATTATCACAAATGCCGAAGAAAGTCATCTTTTAAATTGTGAACATAATTGAGGAGTTGTTCACAGGCATCATTAAACATATCCTCTATAGCAGTGATGGGTAATTGGAAAAATTGGATAAATTTGAACGGTTTCATATGTCCAAAATCACGTCCAAAATATTAAAAATTAAAAATTTTGTCCAAAACCCATCACTGCTCTATAGTCTTGCCTTTATTGAATCGTTCTGCATCGTCACATTTTAATTGACGCACATCACTTATTGTACTTATGTTAGCCCTTTGTTCCATCACTTCCCAGTTATAATTGCTATCTCCTCTATCAACAAATAGGCATAAAGAGTAATTCCTTTCATATCAACAAATAATTTGGATATTTTAAAGCAAGGCATGAACAACACTTTCGTGACCAAACTTTTTGTCTTCATGAGATTCCCTCTATTTATCTATTCCTTCAATTTTGACTCAATACAACCCATCGACGTTATGATCATTGAGAAGACTGTTGTTGCCAGATTCATATTGCATTTTCCACTCTTTGACAGTTGAAAGACATGGTAATGAAGAGAGAAATAGACGCTTTGCAGTAAAAAGAAGGTACGAAATTCTAAAAAAAAAAAAATTTTAATTTTAATCTGAACTTAGCATATAAAGTAATTTTTTGTAGTTTCATACCTTTCTACTGCAAAACGCCCAAACTTGCTATTTCATCATCGTGAATGTCTAGTATTAAAACTTCTATGTCTTAAACCCATCTCATGATTCAATTCAAGAACACCTGGAGTGGTTATCATTTCTCATAACAAGGAAGGATTCATATAGGAGTTACCCTACTTTTGCAAATATAAAAAAAAATTTATACCTTTTTTTTCAATGAGATAAAATCTAGTGATAAATTTTCCGCTTCTTTTAAAAACTGATCAAACCAAAAATCATCAAGGACCCGTCAGTTATCTGAAAACGGTGATAAAGCAATGACAAAGTCTAAAACAGGTCCCTTTATTTGTTGTTTTCCTTTGTCGTTAGACGTATTATAGCAGGATTGTTATAAGACAAGAAAAGTAGCAACTGAAATTGTTTATATATTTGATATAACTTGATATAGTAAAGAAAGTTTGGTGACACCGACGCGAAAAAAACTACATACGCGGTATTTATATACAGTAATGATTCACGTGATTTTGCCTTAACTTCATTTTTTGAAAATCCTCATTGCCCCGCACAGCATTATTCGATGATTCTTGATTAGAAGTCTCTGTTGTTTGCTCATCCTTTGGATTCCTTTATCATCATCATTACGAGCCAAAGATGGAGCAGGAGATGGATCACGACTTCTTTTTTGACCTAATACATTCAATTCTTCAATAGAAGATGCGGAAATGCTTCTCCACTATGTCTTCAGTTTGCAAATATTCATATTATGGATTCGGTCAAATTCATCGAAATATTTAACACCAGCTTGAGACATTGTTCTTTGATGTTCAATACTTGATGTTTACTCTTGGGTCATGCGAGGGTGCACGTGTATAAAGGCACGTATCACACATCGTTCCCAAGGAACCAATTCCGAAGAATTTCCCAAATTGTGACCGCAAGTATTCAATTCTTAACATCCTCCACATCTGATGCCCAAAGTAACTCCTTCATGTTCTCTACTCTTGACTTCGCTGATAGCTCGTTTATTGGTATTATGATCGGTTGCAAATTGTCTAAGACAATCTTCTTTCTTGTATGGCCGAAAGGAGTAATTATTCCCTGAGTTCTACATAAAATATTGTTTTTTTGAATTCGTTCTAAGCATTTTTTTATATAGTCTCTCTTGATGCCTTACCTAAGGGCTCCTCCACCTTTAATTGCTCTTTGGTCGGTATGACTAATTTAGTTTTATTATAATATGCGGGTCATATGATAAATTGTTATAATTTTTATTAGTTTAAGCGCAAACTAAAATTATGTAAAATAGTTATATAAAAAGATATCTAGGTAATATCGCCAAACCCTTTCCTCTCAAAAGTCTGTATCTAATCCAACAAAAGCGAATAATAATCTTACATTCTGCTTACAATATTTTGCACTGGTATGAGGCAAGACAATGAGCATGTCCGATCATTATGTTGTAAATGAAAATAATTCTAAAATAATTAAATAATAAAAGTGAAAACCAGAATAATAATGAAAAGAGAATCAACCATCCTATTCATATGATATTCATCTCATATAATTTGCCATTATTTCATCAATCTTTGTCATTTTAAAAAAGTCAGTTATTAAAAAATAATTATAAAAAGAGAAAATGTCATTTAATAAAATACAATTGAGGATTTAAGTCATATAATCTGATATGACAATAAAAAATTGTTTTTGTTTATTATGTTTAAATCCCTCTTTTATCACACTCACCACCCGCTATAATATATAAAGTAAGTTTATCACTTATGAAACATCATCTTCCCTCTCAAGAAGGAGCATAAAACCAACTATGAAAAAGGACAATCGACCCTATCGAAACGTAGAAAGGTTATCTATTATAAAAAAAAAAATAAATAAATGTAAAAGTTAGCAGGGAGTGACACACTCGCATTCCATGTCTAGGGAAGCAAATTCCTTTAAGCGACTATTCCTTGAGCCTCGCTATGCTAACAATCTTGTAGACTGTATCATTAAAACTATGGTAAAACAGGGAGCGCAGTTTACCTTGTTAAAATTCTTTATCCGCAAGAGTCAGCCTATAGACATATCTCTTTCACAAGAGCGAATGTAAAGTAAGGAATAGACAAATGGAACCTGTACTTATTTATATTGAAAATTGAAAAAATGTGGAATTGTGGGATTCATGATCTTCATTATCGAATACTAATGATGGAATATATATGGTTGATCACATATTTCATATCATATACAACTTTTAATTTTGTCAACTTCAAAAATTTCATGTAGAAA
Organism: Funneliformis geosporum; assembly: GCA_946474995.1. Classification (NCBI taxonomy): domain Eukaryota; kingdom Fungi; phylum Glomeromycota; class Glomeromycetes; order Glomerales; family Glomeraceae; genus Funneliformis; species Funneliformis geosporum. The sequence continues at coordinate 18,364 of CAMKVN010000756.1, forward strand.
TCATCATCCGTTATACTAAAGAAATATAAAAAAAGAAGGGATAAATGACTTACAAGTCAAAGTTCAAAATCTTGAAAATTTATTAAAGAAGCCGGAAGAAAAAGGTTATTGATGAGTTTAACAAATCCAATCAACAAAATAATTATTAAAATGGTTTGATATATATAATGAACAAATAAAAAAACCTCGAAAAAGAATAACATTTACTCATTTGAAATTCTATACATCATCTTCAAAACAACTATCACAACTAAATAGAATGCTGAATGTAAGGCTTTTTTTAATCGTGATCGTGGCAGTTCTAGATCAGATATACAGAAATCATCAGATAGAAATATTATACAGGTTTAGATTTCTGCGCGCTTTACAAGTAATACACCTAAAATCGCAAAAAAAATTAATAGCATTACGACATGTTAATAGAGGATGGCGTGGAGTTGGTTGTATTATGACGATTATATGAAATATGACCCAATGAAGAATGAAAAGAGAAAGAGTTCTGGATTTCATCTTTAGTTAACGGTGGCGTGAGAATAGGCTATTACCGAATTGGCTGAACTCATAAGTGTTTTAACTACCACTTAGTGCTATTGGAATTTTTGTTCCAAAGAAGGAGGAAAAGAATATGTAAATCTTATTGACAGGGATTCTAATAACAACAGGGCATCTGATATCGAATGGTGTACACCAAATGCAACAATCAATATGCTGTACGCCTAACCAACGTGCTGTCAAGCAGGTTTTTAATGATCATTCTATTCGAAAATTTCCACCCTTAGCTGAAGCGTAACGTTTAAAGATCTTGATGGAATCGTGTATAACAACTGCAACGAATGGTAAATAAGAAACTTTTTTTAATGATAATTTTTTTTTAAGTTTAGATTTATTTCATTTAGATGTAGTTCGAGATGTAGAACTGTAAATTGCCTCTAATATCCATATATGACAGATCAGATACAGTAGTTTCAAGTCATTTTTTATATCTCTATATCCTAATAAATTAAATTTGAATTCATCATCATTGAATTTCTTACTGGAAAAATAAATTTAGATTTGAATAAAAAATATCATAATAATTCAATTTTGGATCTTTGAGATAATAATAAGATCATGATTTATTTTATTGTATTTAAAAAAAAAAATTTTTTTTAAATTTTAATAATATAGTATTTTAAAAAAAAAAATCAGCAAATAGCATAGATCACTTTTAAATACAATTATCTTGATCACGTGATACCAACCTTTTTTAAAACTTATTTTCCTCACACGGGATTTTAATTTTGGGCCAATCAAAGAATTTGTAGCCGATTAATAAAGTTTGGTGAACATTCAAATTCTTTTTCACATAAAATGGTAGATTCAGTAGCAAGAAGATTACTTAAAGAACTCAAAGATTACCAAAACGAACCAAACCCAGATCTTACTGAACTATCGCCCATATCGGATGAAAACATCTTGATCTGGAATGCAGTCTTACGTGGAGAAACGGACACTCCTTATGAAGGTATTGCGATTTTTTTTTTTAAGCAGAAATTTTAGCTTAATTGCTCATTCATTTTATTTTAATCTTTTATCTTAACTAGGAGGGCATTGGTCCTTACGTATTGAAGTTCCAAAAACATATCCAATTCATCCACCTAAAATTAAGTTCCTGACAAAGATCTGTCATCCGAATATATCTTTTAAGGTAATCAAATTATCGCATACACGTGTCAATAATTATTATTGAAAAAATATTCATTTTTATTACTTAGACTGGGGAAATCTGCCTTGATATTTTAAAAACGGCCTGGAGTCCTGCGTGGACTTTACAGTCTGCGTGTATGGCGATCAGATTATTGTTATCAAATCCGGAACCGACAAGCCCACTGAACTGTGATGCTGGTAAGAACTTTTAAATAAGAAAGCCTTGGCTTCCTTGTAGTTATATATCTAACTAATATTTTTGACATTCATCAGCAAATTTGCTTCGATGCGGTGATTTCATGGGATACGAATCTTTGGTGAAAATGTACACGCAGCTCCACGCAATGAATCAACAAGATAACGAAGAAAGTAGTTGAGAGATAGGAACGTACGAGTTTAATTAATATCGCTCGTCAATTTATAAAAATCAAGATTACACGTAATATTAAAATTAGATTTTAAGTTTATAAATAATGATACATTACAAAGATTATAAATATATATAGAATGAAAGAATTTAAATAAAGTAATGAATTCTAATTAAATGAATTTCTAAGATATTGATTTAAGCCATTTCTAATTTTCGTTCTAACCTTTCAAATTCTCGTTGAGAAATTGATTCTTCCTCATCCAATATTTGTTCTACGCAAGTAACTTCTGGAATATAATGCATTAACATATTCTCAATTCCATTTCTCAGAGTTATAACTGAAGAATCACAAGATCTGCAAGCGCCTTTCAATTTCAATTTTACAATCCCATTATCAAATCCTCTATACTCAATATCACCACCATCATCTTGGATAGCGGGTCTAATTCTCGTATCTAATAGTTCTTTAATCATTTGAACAACTTCAGGATCATCATCTTTGATTTCTGTATCAGAAGGTGGTTGAGCTTCTGTTAATATCGGTTGATCTGAAGAAAAAAAATCCATAATGTCTGCATATATATCAGGCTTCATTAATTGCCAAGGTGTATCTTGGTCCTTGCTTATGGTAATAAAATCTGGTCCAAAGAATACCCCTCGAACTCCATCTATTTGAAAAAGTTTTTTTGCAAGAGGAGAAGTTGTCGCTGAATTTCCTGAAAGAAATTCTACTGTTCCACCATCCGGCATAACCGAGACTCCAGGTTTAAATTTTAGTGAGTCTTGATTAGGTGTAGTTTCTGTTTGAATGAACATTGTACGAACTATAATAGATTATAACAAAAAGAATTGTATTTAGCAAAGTATACACCATAAAATAATAATTAATAATTAATAATTACCTTGAGAAAACGGTAACTTGTACAAATTATTTCTATTCATATTCACGTTTTTCGTTGACTCATAAAAGCGTAAAGAACCATTATGAGAACTTAGCAAAGTGTTTGTTCTTGTAGACATTGAACGGTGCTGACTATTAACATGATTAAAAGTACTTTTAATCGTTCTTCTTAAAGTTAATAATATTATTCTAGAAAACATTTTATGAACGAAATGGTCAATGCGAAAAAATATTTTTCAACAGGTTCGATTACATAAGCATCAATCATCATTATTTATTTTTATCTAAGTATCTAAGTTAGCACAAGGTGTGATAAATTGACAAATTTTTGCCATTCATTTTTTATAGCCATATGTCGTCATTTTTCAGCTACTTCTTCTCCAAGCCAAAAACCGAAGAGGTTATGGCTACGACGAGCCTAACTAGCGACGAAGGTAATAATAAAAATATTTTTATTATTATTGTATGCTCATTTTTTTCAAACTAGTCTTTTTCTCATTCAAAGTTTGTTTTTCCTTTGAAACATAGAATCTACAACTCCTCCGGTTACAGAAGATTCTCGGTCAGAACCACAATCGCCTGTCAACCTACTTTCTCCTTCAAGTATAACACAACCGCAATCATCTCAGCTCGACTCGCAGCCTAAATCACCGAAGGAACAAGATCGTGAGTTGCCTCATTCGTTATTCCACATGTTCATAAATGGCATTAATGCTTTTGTTACCTATACTTCTACTAGAACCGTCCAATTCTTATACTGACGATGAAATTCTACTATATATCGCTGAAAATAATGAATTGAAGTATGTATGTGTGCGTGTTTATTCATTTTTTTTAAAAAAAAATAAATAAATAAATAAAATTGTAAGAAACATTTCGCGACTCAATTAAAAATTAAAATATTATTCTGGTTTCTTAAAGCGTTTCCTGGTTAGAAGTTAAGAAGATAATCAAAGAGAGACTTAAAATGGTATTTCTAATCGAATTTAAATACTTGTTAAATTTTAATAAGTTATAATATGAATCATTCTTTTCTGTAGACGTCCCATGACCCAGAAATTTCAATAGTGATAAATGGTAAGGATTCAGATAAAAATGAGAAAGACGATAAAGATATTGAAAATTATATACATACCAATATTCAATTATTGGACAATTTTGAAAGGTAACTATGAATTTTCATCTCATTTCTTTTTCATTATTCAATATTAACTTGGAAATTGTCATTTTCTACCTTGATTATAAGACCACCATTTACAATTCAAAGACTTTCTGAGCTTATAATAAAACCTTATCAACATCATAAAACTTTGATCAAGTGGCTTCGAGCTGTAGAAAAGGTAGTCCAGTAGAACATTCTGTTCATTCTGTTTAAGCAAGTTCTATATTGTAAACATCAAGATTTTAATTTATTTATTGGAAATAATTGAAACACGATATTTACAAATTAATCATTATCTAATTTCTTCTGGGATACTTCAATAGGTTTTAACGGTGCAATCATCTATGGACATGTATCCATCCATAACCAACACAATTACGCTCACTGATAAGTTAGAATTAATGGAAGTTACATCATCTCCAAAGTTGGTTCCTATTAGTTTTGCTTATAATGCAGAAGAGATAGAGAAAGAAAATGCAAATTCTCCTAAATTGGTTCCTATTAAATTTGCTTATAACGCGGGATTAGAAGTGGTTCAGGGATATTTTGAAAAAAATGAAGAGTAATTGTGTATATTTGTACAGGAACTTAACAAAACGCCTTGGTTACTGCCGAATTTTGTAATTTATTTTTAGCATATCGTATCACGCTACTATTTATTAATAAAGTTGCCCACACCGGGCTCGGGATTATTATTTTTTTTTTTAACATGTATGAGACAATTAATATATGTAATGTGATATGAGTAGGAAAAATGTTATTTATTATTTTTTCGAATTTACGCAATTGATCTTCGGAAAGAAATGAAGAGCCTGTGTGATTAAAATATTTTCATCCATTCGCAGATATTTTTTTTATTTTAGCCCCGAGATATACATTTATTCCGAAGCCTTGCATATACTGTTAAAAATGAACATATGAAAAGCCTTGGGAATTGCATTCTTGTTATCTACTATCACGATTTAACGGGCGGGTGGTCGAGGCGCGTTCTGAGTCGCCGCGCTAGATGTGTTAATTTTACCACTGTCCATGAACAATGTGAACGGGCGGGCATAGAAAGTTTATTATGTTTCACGGAAATATACCCAATTTTTTCATCGATTTGTTTTATTATTCCATCGATTTGAATAAGATTTTGATGGTAATGTTCGTCTTTTTTTTTTTTTGAGCGTTATCATCTGTATCTTTTTCTAATTCATCATTTGAAGCTTTTTCCAATTACTGTTTTTTACTTTACAATTTTGGTGTTCTCTTATGATAAAGTTTACGGTTAAAAGTTTTCTTTGGTTGAGGATATCTTTCTTCCGCAACTTGGTCTGCATGTTGTACTCTTTTTGATTTGAATTTCTTAGATGGCAACTGGATAACATAGGGTTCTGGTTCTGGTTCCGGTTAGTTCATAATTAACTGACAGTGCCTAGTCAGACTCTTATTTACAAATAACTTTTGATTTTATCAAATTTTATAAATTAGAATAAAAATTGACCACGTTTAAGAAAAGGATCTTTGATTTATTTAGTTAATGTCCAAAATTTACAGGTAATATACAAAAATCAAAACCCTCAGAATAAACTTATCTACGAATAATCTACCTAAAAATAACAAAAAAAAAAATTAAAACATAAAAATAACCGAATTGAGCTATGAATATAATAGTACTTGTTCGCTACTAGGATATACTAGTACCCAGGTTGCACGACGGGGACGTCAGTACTAATCGCAA
>CAMKVN010000757.1:0-24199 GCA_946474995.1 Funneliformis geosporum
CCCATTACCCAATTGAACCTAATAAATAATGTGATAAATCAGAATAATAGAGATATTACAATTAAAAAATTAAGTATTATCCTAACCGCCATTACTTTTGGCTGGGACTGTATATATTTTTTTTTAAATATTTGAAAATAAAACCAATTATCTTTTCTACATTTATTAAGAATTCTTTACTAAAAATATTATCAGAAAAGTTTTTCATAAATACTTTTACACTATATAAGATAATTCTAATATAATATATAACTTGATCTAATTACTTCATTTTTAGGTCAAATAAAGTAAATTATATGAATATTTTTTGATTATATATATATATTTATATAAATATATTTATTATTTAAACTATATACTATTATATAAATTTTTATGTATCAAAAATCTTATATTTATTATTAGAAAATGTTTTATAGAATTTTAATAATTATATAATAAGATTCAAAAAATTTTAAAACATGATTTTTTATTAAATAATAATATTTCATTTAAAAATTTAACATTTATAACTTTTAATATAATCTTGAAAGATAAATAAATAGCACTGGCGCAGTAATCATTTCCGATATAAATAGATGATTGTTGGGTAGAATTCACTTCTTTAGTCAAAAATTACTCAATGCAACAATTTATTAAAGAAATTTTTCAAGCACTTGGTTGTTTTGATTTCGCAGCTGCAAATAAATTCGTGAATAGAAGTCCAAAAGTAAATAATTATTTATTCAAATTCTTCTATTCGATTTATTATCAAAAAATTTTTTTTTTAACATTCGGTTTTATCTAACCATAGCCAAACTTTAATGTAGTTCCTATAATTACAATTCTTATAAGGTGCGAACAATCTTATACTTCATTAGAATATTTAAAGTCCAAGCTTTTCAGAAAAGAAGACGTAAGTTTTTATTCCCTTTCGTCAATATTGAAGAATGTTTTATACTGTTCAGACAATATAATTTGGTGAATTCTTTGAATACGATCAAAATCGAGAGTTTTATTAATTTAAACATTACTTCTGATAAAAAATATTTAATTGCTCTTTTCTATAAAAGTATTTAAATACATTATACACAGAAGCTACAAATTTAGTAAAAAATCTAAGTAAGTTACCATCGTCCGCAAGTGTTAATAACGGAGATCAGTTAGATGTAGAATTCCTTGTTGATCTTTGCAATACTTTACAGGATTTTATAAAAACCCGACAATCCCAGATTAAAATGTAAGTTATTGTTTATAAATTTGTTTTAAATGGTTAGAAACACCCCTTATCTTTTTTTTTCATTTTATACAGATATAGATCCATTCTAACACATTTCTCGAATATCAATGCCGAGGAAATTGTTGGAGAAATTGAACGTGTTAGAAATAAAACTGAAGAACATAGATTAAGTGACAAACTGGGTCCATTAGGTGTAGGAGTTGAGTAAGTGAGTTACTTTAAAATTTATTTTTATTAATTTTAAGAACCAGAAGAATCAAAATTTTACCTAGTATTGATTTTTGACGTGTACATATTATAATTCAGAAATGAATTGACGATTTTAAAATATCTTTTTATGGCACGTAAGGCGATAGTGACATTTAATTTTAAAGATTCAGCGGTTTTTCTTTACACAGCAAAATCAAAACTTTCTTCTTGGAAAGAGGTCTGTTCACAACAAGTATACCCTGAGGTAATGAATACTTTTTTAGGGAAGGGTAATTAATTCTACTTTTTTATTTATTAAGAGAATATTGGAATTAATTGTAGAAATCAAGCAATCGAAATGAAGAATCTACGAGCGCATTCTTGGCTTTTCAAAGTTTCTTTTCTTCGAATTCTGATGTAGAGTAACTTTGAATTTTATTATTATTACTATTATTTTTTACACGAACTTTCCAATAACTTACATATTTAAATACAGAAGCAGTTAAAAAATTTTAAACGTGGCAATATTTCACCAAATAATATGCAATGGCTTGGGAAATTTTTATCTAATCTTACGGCAAGGATGACATTGTATTTTATGAATGTACTTTTAGAAAAAGAGACAGTTTTAGGAGGAGACCTCAAATCATTATGGAAAAAAATTGATGTGGATCATCATGATGCGTTTGTGTTTTTTTTTTTATTCAACGAGTGATTAATCTCTCACTTTTGATAATTAAATTCGTTATCTTGAATTTTAACCGAAAACTTATAGCATACGAAATTTTCGGAGAAGGTTCGGAACATCATCTAGCATTGCGTTGATATATGAAGTGAGTAATGACGTACCATTTTATCCACTAGGATATGTTTGCGATGGGGTACAATATGAAAAACCAACAGGGCTAAAGTCATTTCCGTGTATTTATTGTTATCCAAAGGTCAGTCTCATCCTCAAAAATTATTTCATAATTAATTCGAGTGGCAATATTTATTTATAATGATATATTTTGAAGAAAATAATCTTTTTTCCTTAATTAATACTTTTATATTTAATTTTAATTTAGGAACAAGCGCCGGAGAGTCACATGCCAAACATTATATCAATAATGCAAGATAAGGATCCGAAGAAAATCACACCATTCTTTCGAACTGCGCCGATTCACTTTTTCGATAAAAAAGTAGGCAGTGCTTATTATTTTGTTCGTATTGACGATTTTGTTAGTTTAGTTGTTATATTTTCAGAGAAACATTCTGTTGCGGATAGCAGCACGTCCGAATCTATTATGGCATTAGCTAACAGTTTGAGTGGGGTTGATATTTTAACTAGTTTACAAAAATTTGGAGATTGAGAGAAAAAAAATTTTTTTATGAAAATCTTCAATAGAATAAGATGTTTATTCTGTTTTAAATATTTTTGTGTTTAATTATTAATCAACCAAAATAATAAATTTTGATCATTAAGATTATATTATCTTCAATTACGCCGAAATCACTAAATTAATATTGAAATTTTCTCACGATTAGAAATATGTACTTATTATCTACCATCACACTATTCTTTTCTTATCTGTGATTATGATCACATGGATGTAAGTTATAATATGATAATAATATGTGCATTGTGCATGCTTGTATGTATTGTATGTACAGTAAATGGCATAATAATAATTGTGATGCGAGATCATCAAGAATTGAAACGGAAGTTTCTTATAATTATGTACGATAATGTATATTATTAATCATATAACTAAATAAAATTTCATTTGTAACGTTTGAAAACTGTTTGAAATGTACGATTCTGTGAGAATATGTAATTTCGTGTGAGTTTTTATTGGAAATAGGTCTTTAAGAAAGAAAAAAAGTTACTAAATGATTGTAGAGATCATTAAAGGTTTTTTCTTAATGAAGCTAAAATTAAAAGTTGATGTATGAATCCTTATTGTAAAAATGGATATCAACCCTAATACGATATGAAACAATCATTGGTTTGAAGAAAGCATCCTGTTAGATCAATAAATCAATAAAAAAAAATACCCGGATGAAAGAAAAAACTAGCCTTTTAATTTCGGTCTAAAAAAAGGTAATGTTATAAATAAATAACCTTGCTTTAAAAGCACTTATAAGAACCATTATAATTGAGCGCATATGAAAGGAACCATCTCTCCATGTGTAAATTTCTAATGGAATTTATCTAACAAAATGGGAGAATTTGCATAATCAAATTATAGTTACAGTTCTGCACATGAAAAAGGAATACTCCATGTGTAAATTATAGCGTGTAAATCATGAGGAAAAGATTTTTTTCGTTCAAAAACACTTTTAAAATATTAAAAACATTGAAAGATTATTTGTCAAAATCTAATACACCAGAGTGAGTTCAAAAGGTAAAAATGTAATATTTGGTTTGTCAAGTAGAAACTTTCGCGTTTCATTGTTTTTAAATATAAAACGCCTATTCTATATATAAATAAATTGTTTTAAAAATAACTAACTTTCACGTTGGCGTCATAGTTATTACCGTTTTTTTTTTGTCCTTATTGTTGGCAGTTCCTTATAATATATAGAATAATCAATTTAAATTATTTATATATAAATTTAAAGATAATTAAATCGTATTAGGTTTTAATAAAATTGAACTTATTTATTTACTTAAATAATGAAATAATAATATTTATATAAATTAAATTATTATATAAAATAAAATTTAATATAAAAATTAAATAAAAAATTAAATACATAATTATATAATTATATATTCTTATTTATATATAGAATATAAATATAATCTTTTAATTTATTAAAATATACAAATATATATAATAAACATTATTAAATATAGTATATATAATCTAAATAACAAAATAAAAATCCAAAGCTACTATAATTAAAAAAACTAGCTAAATATAAAAAATAAAATAAAATTTTATTAATAATAATAATATTAGAATTAAAGTATTTTAACTTATATATATTGTTAAAAATAATCTATATGATTTTTATTAATAATTTTATAAAGTTTGATATATAATTTACCAATTTATATTAATAATATAATTTATATTATTTGTTATTATATTAAAATACAACAATATTACAAAATATCAATATTATCTAAAGGTAAATATTATAAATTACAAAAAAAATCTATAAAATTAAAAAAAAACCAATAAGAAATTAAATGAAACCAATAAGAAATATATATAGATAACTAATAATGCTGTTTGAAACCTATTTTAATGTATAGTTTAAAATTTAGAAACTTTTTGAAACCTTTAAAATAATTTTTTTTAAATCTAAACTTGATTAGATTTAATTGAGTTTAGAAAAGTCTAAATAAAGATTTATTATAAATAAATAGTTTAATCTAAAATATTTCAAAACTTAAATTATCTAAAAATAGTTTAAGGGGGTATTTTTATCAATGATATAAATAAAAAATATAATTTTCTAGAAGTTATGATAAAACATTTATTATAATACAAGAATTTGTTTTTTATTTCATTTCAAATAATTAATAAAAAAAAATTTATATTAAATTATTGATAATATTTTAAAATATTAAAGTTTTAAAAAGCATAATATTTAATTATATGTTTTATATTATAAATTATTTTTATCAATATATATATAAAACTATTAAAAAATTTTTTATTTTTAATATCAAATATTTCTAAATTATTAAAAATTAGTTTCAATTAAATAAAACTAATTTTAGTAGTTTTGGTTATTAATTAAACAAGTTTCAGTAAGTTTAAACTATTAAATTTTAGTTTTAAATAATAATAATACCAATCAAATATATTTTTTAAATAAATAAATTTAGATTTTACAGTAAAAATAATGCAGCAATTAATTTAAAATTTGCAACTTATTGTAAAATATGTTAAAATTGATTATAATATATATTATAACATTATAAATTACCTATATATATAGGTTATAACCAATAATGCTTTTAAAACCTATTTTAACGTATAGCTTAAAAATTTAGAAACTTTTTCAAAAACCTTTAAAATGACTTTTATTAAATCAGAAACTTGATTAATCTTAATTGAGTTTAGGAAAACCTATTAGAAGTTTAGATAAGAATATTTATTATAAACAAATAGTTTAATCTCAATATCTCAAATTCAAATTTTCTAAAAATAGTTTAGGAAGGTATTTTTAGTTATAACTAATTGTAATATATATTATAACATTAAAGTTTCAATATTTTAATTACAGTTCTCATCTTTATTATACATTTAATTTTATTATTCCTAAATTATTAATAAATTAAAATTAAATGCAATTATAATTAAAAAGTACATATACATTAAATATATAACTTAAACATATTTTTAAAAAATAATAAATAGCTATCTGATTTATATAAATATTTTAATTATATATTTAATTAAATCTAAATTATATTCTTATAATAAAAATATATATTAGATTAAAATTAAAAATTTAAAGTATTAAAATTTATAATTTTAATAAAATATAATAAAATTTTATAAATAACTTATAAAAAATTAATAGTTTACTATATGGAACTTATCAATAAAAAGAAAGAAAATCTAAAAAAAAAAAGTTGTTATATTTTCTCATTTTCTATTGATAAGCTTCCATATATTTATCTTATTATAAATGTTTAATAGAATTTAATTAATATTAATTATAAATATTAATTGCAATTAATATATAATAAAATTTGAATTTTTTATTTTAAAGAATTATCTTTAATTTCTTTTAAATTTTAGATTACTATAATATAAATTATTTAATTAAACAATTAAATAATATATTAAGTGATATATATAGTATAATATTTATAATTATAATTATAAATAAATTTTAAAAAGAATACTAAATTATCTAAATGATCTTACAAATGAGCCCCTGAATTTTTTTTTTGTTTGTAATATTATTTTATTGAAAATTTCTTGGTATTACAAATTAAGGTTTTTTATATTGTAGAAAATCTTTTAATAAACAATTTTTAATTAATCGCGTCATGAGGGTTTGACAAGTTGATTTGACACATTCTTACCGTTTATGAATTATATAATCAGTAAAGGTTGTGTGACAACCAAATAAAGTTTTAAGAACCCGCTTAATTCCGTAAAAAAAATTTTTTTCCTATTAAAAATCTGGAAAATATAAGTTATCAAATAAACAAAAGCTGTATGATGACCATTTATTTGTTATTTTTTTTTTTTTTTAGTGGGGGTCAACACTTTTTCTTAAAAAGTTTTGTAAGAATGGGAGGTTTTCTTTTTATTGTCATAATTTCTTTTTTAAAAGAAATGTGATTTAAATCCGTCTTTTTGTTTATAAGATACAATTCTTTTGAATATTTTCTTTATGATGTAAATTCTTATCGACCAATCAGGAATCGCATAAAGGAACATGAAAGAATGCCATCAACGTATACATTCCCAAGATATATATACAAAGACCCGCATACAGACACAGATATCTATATATATTCTTGAGCTAAGCATAGTCGAAAATTTTTGAAACTCAACAATTGCAAATATAAATAAAATAATAAAAAAGGTCTCTTTTTTTCTATTCCCTTTTTTTTGAAATCAGTGGGACCAGATGATATCTTTGCAACTCGAATGTTCAATTTTGTATGATTTGATTATCAGCTATTAACGTGTAACCTGCCAATTTTATATTTTATTTATATATATTCGTGAAAAGTAAAAAATCTTTTTTTTTTGATATAAAAAAGTACTTCTTATTGCATAAAAAGGTTTATGCAATCTCGAGTGTTATGGTGTTAATCTTCTATTTAAGTTATAGCTTTGCTCCTCGAATGAGTTTCAACTTTTTTTTGTAAATTTATTAATAATAAAACTGATATTATATATAATTTAAATTACTACGAAAAGGATATTTTTTCCGAATTTTTTTTTAATATAAATACACATTAAAAATCTTTGAAAGTGGACCAAAAAAAAAAATTTGTTTCTTTTTCTCTTAAAAATTCAAGTTATAATTTTTAAACTTGTTTTTTTTTTTCTTTTTTTTTCTTACACAGCGTGTAGTATATAATATATATATTATAAATAATATATATATCAATGCCACATTTCAACTTTTTTAAAAAAAAGAATACGCAGAGCAGATTATCCATAAATGGTAACTTTAATAATATAAATACATCGACCTCTCTTGGTTTAACCGTTGGCGATTTACCTAACAATAATACCATTGCGACCGTCGATGTTGATGTACAAAAAGTTAGAAAAAATGGCAAAAGGAAAAAGAATTGGAAGAATGCATTGATAAGGTTACATCATATCTGGCCAGCCACAACAAATTGTTACTCTAGAAAAAAAAGTTCAAGGAATAAAATTATTTTACAAACTACTGATAAAGAGAATATAACAAATACTTTTGATGTAATCGAAAATAATGTTTGTATTCATGATGATGATTACGACGAAATGATAATGGATTATATCGATAAAGAAAATAATTTGAAAGAAGACGATATGATTCGAGAAAATGAAGTTGGTGATGATGATGATGATATCATGGCCAGTCTAGATGATCATGCTACAAAATGTTCGGTTGCATCATCATCGACCATCAAATCCAACCAGAAAAATGATTCCGAAAACGTCGCGGAAAAAGTTCATGTAATTTCAAGATTTATTTCAACAAAAGCGGATGATTCAGATATTCTATTACAGGAAGATTCACTTGACGAAGAATTCGATAATGTGGAAAATGATAAAACGAAAACTACATTAATTGAAAGATATGCTATCATTCCAAGGAGATCTTCTGAAACAGAGGTATTAGCCAGAAAAGGAAGATTCACCATAATAAGAGAAGCTGATAACAATAATAATGTTTCTTCACGAACGGGAGAAAGTCGTAAATCACTTTCTTCGTCCTATTCATCATGTTGTACGATATCACAATCACGATCCAGTAGTTGTTCAAGTCTTCTGGTGTCTTTGTCCGATTCACCCGATTCACCTGTCTTTAAAGGATCAATAAAAATAAGAAGTCACGAGCAACTCTCACCAATCTCAACTTATTACTCGAATTCTCCTATATATTCTTCTCCTTTATCGTCAAATTATTATCACTACAATAGTAAAAGTCCACGTAGAGCATCTGATTCATTCGCTCATCATCAAAATAATTTGGTACAATTCAATAACAAATCATTACCTTCATCGTATCCTTCTCATAAACCGACCTTATATATCTTATCAACATCATTACCCAGACAAAACTTCATATCACAAAACACCACTTGTTCATCTCCAACCTCCTTACCACAATTATCACCAGCCCCAACTCCAACTCTTATCTCTTCATCACTTAAACAATACCCTTTCACGTCTAATATAGTTAACCCGAATACCTCTTTAGTTTCGCGGCCAAGGAGCGTTAATTCGCGCGATTCTCTTTCATTTCCTGATACTCCTTATTCAACTACCTCAACCTCAACTTCAACTTCAACCACCACTTCAATCGTTAGCACTCCATCAGGCAGGAAATTTGAATTAGAAGGCTCTTATTTTCCAAATAATTCAACATCTTCATCTGGTTCTAATAATAATTTTGGTTCAAAAAGAAGAAGACAATTTATTATAGAAACTTTTGAATGATTTTAAGGTTTACTTATTTTATATATATATATATATATATATTGTTAAGAGTTCTTTAACATCATAAGATTTCATTATTCGCTAAAAAAATTAAGATTTCTATGACATTTCTCACAACTCCCCAAACTAAACAACTTTGTAAATATTCTTTCCTTAGTTTCCCTATTATAACTTACTTTGTAATTATGTGTAATTATTTAAAACAAAATTTGTGAATATATTTTACTATCTTTTTTTCTTGTACATACACCTTTATAACAAAAAAAAAAAATCTCCCCTTTAATAATAATAATAATAATAAAAAAGAGTTGCGAAAATGTTTAGCTAAAAATTTTATTTTTATCCTTGTATTTTTTTAAAAAAAAACTATGAATAAAATTCTCGAATTTGAATCGGATACCATATTTTATACGTATGATCATGCAGGCTAGGCTTAAAAAGGTTCAAATTAATCTTGCCGCAGTCCAGATTTATGTGGTAATTGTAATTTTAAATTACCTTTTTTTATGATAATTTTGGTGTAAATGGGATTAAATTTTTTTTGTTTAAAACTGACAATAAAAGGCCCAGGTTTCTTCTATAATTTAAACTCATGTGATAGTATTTTCAATCTACTAATAAATTGATACTTTTTTTTTTCAATAGAACAATTCGAAGAAAGGATATTCCAAAAAGAACTTGATACAACAAATTCGAAATGCTAATAGAACTTTTCATGTTTCTACTAGCGATTGCATATGTCATGTAGTATATTCTTTAATTTTGCCCGATTATCAAATTTGAAATTCTGGCCAAAATTAATTATTAAAATCAGCAAAATATATTATCTTCGAATGTTTGTTATTCAATCTCAAATTTTTGCTCCCGTAATTCAAATCAATCTATTTGCTTTTATGAAAAAATGAACTTTTATAAGCAAGCTGCGGATATATTAACAAAATTATCAGCTAGAGAAGGTTCAATTAAGTCACTTACTCTAGCAGATACTGTTAAGGATAAGAAAAAAATGTATGCCTTAATATGTGAAACATTAAAATGTGCGTATAGCCCTTTCAAAAGACTTACAATTAAATTTATTTAGCCTACATGATATTTGTTAATCAAAAAACTGGGTACCTTTTTATTTCAGATAAAGATGTTATTGATCAGATCATTGATAATTCTCAACTACTCAAAGTTGAAAAAAAGGTTTTTACATTTAATTAGTTTAATTAAAAATTAACTTCATTTAATTATTTTATTTTTTTTATTATTTTTTTTTTAATATTAGTTACCGAGAAATATTGCTATTTTGTTAGTACATGATCTATTATTTTCTTCGGGAGGGATAAAGAATTTATCAGATGGTCCTTACAAAACCGCAATCATGAGAAATGAAATTATGCTGAGAGCCGAACTCGTTAAATTAAAAATCAAATCAAAGGTGAAATATAATGAAGATTTGATATCATCTGATTATCGTAATTCAGGTAATATTGATTTGGCAAATCATGAACCTTTTTATGTGAGAGATGCTAAAATGCATTCTATTACAGTCGTTCTTCCGCGTTATGTTCGTGTTAATACTCTTAAAACTACCGTTAAAAAAGTTATTGAACACTTTCAATTGAAAGGATATGTGCTTGAAGAACCAATTAAAGTGTTGTCGGACATAAGGTAAGAATGTAATTCAGTAATTATTGTTAATTCCAATTTCTTAATGTGTGTATATATATGGCGATTCATTTAGCACAAGGACCATACGCAAAGATTTTCATTTACCTGATTTATTAATATTACCACCAAAGACTGACCTTCATGATCATTCGCTATATCTTTCTGGTGAAATAATCCTTCAAGTACGTGTTCTTTTTTTTTTCGAGTTCTAAAAGTAGGTTTCGTAATAATGTTGTTTTTCTTAATCAGGATAAAGCTTCATGCTTTCCTGCTTATATTTGTTCTCCACCAATTGATTCACATGTAATAGATGCATGTGCAGCACCGGGAAATAAAACTTCACATCTTTCGGCTATAATGAAAAATACTGGGAAAATTTGGGCCTTTGATCTTGATAAGAAAAGATTAAGGTTATTGGAGAAATTAACTCAAAAAGCCGGATGTAAAAGTATCATTCTCGTTTCGTTTTATTATTATCTAGAGGTGCGGGAAAAAAAAAAAATTTCGTGATATATCTCCTAAAATTTACGATTATGGGATAAATTTAGATATTGAAGCGGTACATGGATCTTTTTTGGATGTGGATCCTTTAGATGAAAGGTATTCTAAGGTTGAATATATTTTACTTGATCCATCTTGTTCCGGGTCTGGCATTGTAAACCGACTGGACAAATTAGTTGATGCTTTTGGTGAATATTATATTTCGCTCTTTTTCGTTGAAATATGAATTCATCAAAAAATACAATGGCATCTTAAATTCGATTTCTTTAATATTTTTATTATTTCAAAAAAAAAAAAGAACAAGAAACGGATCAATCCGACACAAGTCAAAAATCACAAGATCTACGATTAAAAAATTTAAGTGAATTTCAAGAAAAGATCATTTTACACGCATTCAAATGTAAGCAATGAACTTAATGGTTTGAGTGATGAAAGAGTTTTTATATATTATTAATTCCGATGAACAAATAGTTCCTTCAGCGAAAAAGATAATTTATTCAACATGTTCAATACACCCTCAAGAAAATGAACAAGTTATTCAACGGGTATTAAAACAAACTGATGATTTTTTATTGGCTAATCGAAACGATGTTGTACCAACTTGGGAAAGACGTGGTATTTCAAGTGAATTCAATGAAGGTTTGTAAACTTTTACAACTTTTGTCAAAATATGATTTCAAATTTTTATTAAGTTGCTTTATTCAAAATCCCCCCAAATAATTAGTAGAAACTGCCGATAAACTTATTCGAACACTACCAGAAGATTTTACGAATGGATTTTTTGTGGCATGTTTTATTCGTATTTCGGAAAATGAAATAAATGATAACACTTCTAACCTGGTTACAAATGTCAATACTAATGATTTAACTAACAGCAAAAAGCGAAAAAAAAAACGAAAAAAATCTAAAAAGTTTAGAGAAAACTTGAATGAAAGTGAAGTAGAGCAAGTAGAACAAAATAAGAAAATTAAATAAATCAATAAAAAAAAGATAAAAAAGGTTATTTATTTATATTACATTCTATTATTCATAGTGATACAGTACAAATCGTGTAATTTCCTATTTTGTCGGATTTATAAAGACGCGTAAAATAAAAAATAAAAAATAGCTTTGTTGTTCAAATTTTCTCGACAAATATACACTGATCATGCAATACTCAACTTCTACTACACCAACTAATTCACCAACTCGACCACCCTTTCATAAGAATAGTTCCATACCTTCTTCCCCTCTCAATCCCCGAGTCGAAACCATTGACCCGTTTTCAGAAGTTCCACCTTCTTCTCGTCATTCGACTCCTCATCGCTCCAAACGACAGGTTGATATTGACATAAAGGAATTAATGAAACTAGAGTCAGAGTTAAAATGTTTTGTTTGCAAAAACTTTTATGATCTCCCAATGTCATCAAAGTGTCAACATACATTTTGTGCCGGATGTGCAAAATTTGATAGTAATAATAATTTGACTGGATTATGTTGCCCTATTTGTGGGTACTCCTTCACCTCCTTTACACAGTTTTACAAAAATATTATGATTGAAGATCTTATCAAAGAGTATAAAAACAATAGGTAGAATATTTTTTCCCTTAAAAGTGTAAAATTCATCATAACATTTATCATGATGTCAATACTGATCAAAATCACTTCGCGTTTTTATCTAATTTAGTGAATTAATAGCGCGTTTATACACTCTAGGTAAACAAGTCGAAGAAAGAGAGCGTCGTGATGAAGAGAAAAAGTCTAGGCTGATAGAAGATAAAGTGTCAAAATATATGAAAGAAAAACCTTTCAAACTTAATTCCGATTTAATAAATGGTTCTTCATTGTTTGAAGAAAAGCCTTTATTAAAATTTACACCGGAAAAATCAATTAAAATACATGTATATGATAGTGATAGCAAAGATAGTAACAAGCAGAATCACAAGAAGAGACGAACATTTGGTGATGATATTGAATTATTTTCCCCGAATAAGAATGTTCACCCTCCAAATAAATCTCATGGTAAGAAGCCAAAGGTTGTTTATAGCTTAATGAATGACAGGAAATTGAAGAATCTTCTAAAGGTAATCATTATTTATATCCGATTTCATCCTAAGTATCACAATTAAAATAACATTTCAAATTTACATAATAGGAGGAAGGTTTGGCAGCAGATGGAACTAAAAGTGAAATGATAGCTCGTCACTCTTACTATACAAATCTTTATAATTCAAATATTGATGCGACGAATCCAAAGAGCAAAGGAGAATTATTAAGAGAAATGAAGAAATGGGAAAGAGCTCAACATAGTGATGAAGCAAAAGATGCCAACTTGCTTAAGAAAACTTTAACTAATCAGGAAGGAGTCGATTCTTATGATATCCTTTTTTTAATTATATGATTCGTTTTATAGATAAAATTTTTAATTCAACTATATAAATATTATGCCTTAATTTAAATTTTATTTATCCTTTTACCTGATAAATATCGTGAACAATTTACGGCATTGATCCAACAGGCTAAAGACAATAAGAAGCGAAAAGAAATATCATAAGGTGGTATGATTAGGATGAAAGATGCAAAGATAAAAAAAATAACAATGATATCGAAAAAAAATGAATTAAAAGATTTATGATATAAAACAGATCATCGTTCTTTATAAACATCTAGTAATTTTATTTAATTTCAGACAATTAAAGGATAGATAAGGCACGTTTTTCCGATGAGATAATTCATGTGAAGAACAACACCATTCATTTGTATTTTTATTTATAGCAAACTGAGTGCAAATAATTTAACAATAATTATTGAGAAATGAAGAGAAATTCTTGTTTGGAATTCAGGTTTTTGTTCCAATTTTACACGTGTTCTGTAATTTAAGTATTAACTAATATAAACTTCATCCTTCAGCCAAGAAATTGGATCAAAAATTTTGCTGTCATCCGTGACACGGACATATTTTAGATATTGTTAAAAAAAAAATAAAAAAAAATGTATCAAAAAATCGTTAGAGCAATTTTTAGAACTTGACATCTAACAGTTTATTTTTTGGTTCAAATCAAATGATGTCTTTCAAGTCTATTTATCAGCTCAAAAACAAGCATTATGAAACGAGTATGAATGTAAAGAATAAATATATGTTTACCGCAAAGGGTTCAGACCAGATGTCGTTATAATGTAAAAAACAAAAAAAAAGACAATAATTATAATTGATGATCGGGCTTGTGTCATCTCGTGATTCGTGAATTAAGTACTCGAATCTTGTGATCGAGACAAATATTCGAGTAATTCGATCATTTTATGAGAATTTTAAATAAAAACAAATTTAATAAAAAAAAAAAATAGATATTATTAAATAATTAATTATAAAAATTATAAATGATATATAAATTTAAGTTTAAACTTAAATGATTCTTTTATTTTTAAAATGAATGTAATAATAAGATACTCTAAAAAAAAATATTTAAATATTAATATAATGTTTTAAGCTAAATTTAATTTAGTTAAGTTGAAAATTTTTTGATTCAACTTAATTTGCAAATTTTTAACTATAACTTAATTTAACTCAAAATTCTATTCATAATATTTTAGTTTATTGATGATCTTTTGAGATTATAACTAAATTATAAGCAATTTTATATATAATTCTAATGTATCAATCCTATCCTTTTAATATGAATCTTTCCTTTCACATTATTCTCCTTTCTTTTTTCTTTTCCTCCAATATGCAAATGGTATTATATTTGTATTATTCAATATGAAAAAGGTTTTCTTAAAATTTTATATAAATATAACTTTAGTTTTAATCATCTCAAAAAATCAAAAAAATCAAAATAAAATACTTTATAACTAATTTATTAATTTCTTTAAATCTATTAAATCTATAAAAAATTATTACAATTTTAAAATGGTTATTATTAAAAAATATCCTTATACTAAACAATTTAGAACCAAACAAATAAACTTTTTAATAATATATAATAAGTATATTATTATGATACCAGAATATATAAAATATGACATAAATTATAAAGACAAATATAAATATAACTATTTATTTAATTTAACAGTATTAGTCATATATTCTTTTTAGAAGATTAATCATAAAAATCCTTTTTAAAATCTATTTTTAAATTAAATATAAAACATAAGTTAATATACTATAAACTTTAATTAATTAAAACTTATGTATTCAACATTAATATAAAATAAAAATTTTAACTTTAATTAAAAAAGTCACAGAATTTCATTTTTCTAGTTCATATTTTATATGAAATCTTTGTAATACAAAAAGGAAAAAAACTGCTAAAAAAAATTAAAAATGAGTGAATACTAAATTTAAACATATTTTAGCCTAAAAATCATATAAAAGTAAATTTGATTTTTCTTAGCAGTTTCATCCTTAAATTTTTCTAATATATTAAATTTATTTATAAAAAGATGATAAATATATTAAAATATTAGTTTAAAGTTTATTTAATTAATAATTATAATAAATAAATAAATTAATTAATTAATATGAAAATTATGGATATTAAATAATTCTAAATAATTCGTTCTATAAATCCTATTAAATTTATTAATTTTAAAAAAGATTTTTATTTTACTAACATTATATTTTTACTTTTTAATAATAATATATTAATTAAATATTTATTAAAAATATATAATAAACTTATGTGAAAATTCAGAATCTTTATTTTTAAAACTTAAGACTTAGTCTTAAAAACTAAATTCTATTCTAATAATTCTATAAAAAATTGATTTCAAAATTCATATTTTTTTTAAAAGTTATTTATAATCAAAAATTACTTATTATAGGTAAATGATTAGACTTTAATAACTTATAATTTTAATTTTGTCTATCATTTAGAATCATTTAATATTTTTAATAGAACATGTTCAATAAAAAAAAATCTAAATTTTATCAAAATCTAATTTTATTAGACCATTTAACTAATCTCAATTATATATATAAATTAGCTTAATAATCAAAATAAGTAAAAATTTTAGATTTTTTTATTAATTGTTTCCTATATAGTATTATATTATATATAGAAGTATTATCTTTAATAATATTTAAAATAATATTTTCAGTTTTTTATTTTAAATATATTTTCAATAATTATTTTATATTCAAAATTATATCAATTTGTAATATATAAAATTATTTATTAAATTTTATAAATATAATTCTTATTAATTTATAATTATAAATATTTATTATTTATTAAAAGATATTATCATATATATTTAATCTAATTTTAACTTTTATTATAATATTATTAAATTTTTTAATTACTTTATAAAATTCTATTAAA
This sequence comes from Funneliformis geosporum, assembly GCA_946474995.1. Taxonomy (NCBI): domain Eukaryota; kingdom Fungi; phylum Glomeromycota; class Glomeromycetes; order Glomerales; family Glomeraceae; genus Funneliformis; species Funneliformis geosporum. The sequence continues at coordinate 16,494 of CAMKVN010000757.1, forward strand.
TAAAATTTTCTATCTTATAAATTAATATTTAAATTAAAAAAATTTTATAAGAAATTTTTATAAATATTTTACAATAAAAAAAAGCAAACTTAAAAATATTTTATAATAAAATTACTATAAAATATTACAACTGAATATAATTGAAAAGTTATTAATGATCCATAAATTATAAAATTAGCTGTAATATTAAATCTGAATTTATTTTCTAAAAAAATTATATTTAATTTATAAAATAAATTTTAATTTTTTTTTAGAATTTCCTTCTTTTCTACTATAAAACTTTTATAATAATAAATAATAAAAATTTAATTGTATTTATTAAAAAATAAGTAATATATATATATTATTATTATTTTTTGATACTAATGATTAAAAAAATTAATATAAATGTAAGATTAATAAGGAATATAGTTTTAAGATTTATGAATTAAGATTTTATAAACAACTTTAAAGGTTATATAGTTATCGAAGGATTTTGATATAATTATATCAAAGATCCTCTGGCGACTTGAGTTAGATTATGATAGTAATGACATAATCTAATAATTGTGATATAATCTAATAGTGGTGATATAATCTAATGGTGGTTGTATAATCTAATGGTGATACTGTAATCTAATAATGGTGGTATGATTTAATGACACAATCTAGTGGTGGCGTCATAATCTGATGTCATAATTTGATGTGATAATATAATCTATAAGTGGATTCATATAGTTATCTTTACAGCTTTCTAACTACTATTTTAATTAATTTCTGCTATATAATGTTATAGTAGGTCAGTAATGTCACAATCTATTAGTGTGGTTATTGTATAATCTAATAGTAGTGTTATAATCTGATGGAGTATATTTTCTCGCTTATTTACGACTTTTTTATTAAGAAACTATCCATGTGTTTACATTACTCTGTATTCTTTTTGTTCCTAAAAAGCTATCCATTTGTTTACCTGCCTCTGAGCCTGTTTGGTGATCTGTTAAGATATTGAGAATGCTTCTTTTTTATGCCTGCTTGATTACCTGTTAAAATGCTAAATTGTGATAAAAAATGTGTTGGGTGACGCAATAAATTTGCGATTAATTTTGGTTAGCTCTATGGTATAACTTTGGCTGATCTTTTGAACATGTAATTTGAGAATCCAAATTTGGTGTCATGATAGTGTCATGGAGATTGTGAGGAACTAGCAAAGAGCTTGAATAGTTTTATTATTTTGCTACTTTTACGTCAGCTTGGATGCTAAACTTACTTGCAATCTTACTATTATATTTTTATTTGATTGTTGGGTTAAGGCACAAAATGCTGAACTTGTAATCTATATATTTTTCTCTTGATTGTTATTTCTTGATTGCCAGATGAGACACGAAATGCTGAACTTGTAATCCATATTTATTTTCTTTTAATTACTAGAGATATGTCATATTTGACCCATTCGATTGCTGAGTTGAGATACGAAGTGCTAAACTTGCAATTCATATATTTTCCATTTTTTGATTGTCAGGTAAGGTATGAAATGCTGAATCAGTTCAGGTTTTATAGTTTTCATACTCTATTTTCTTGTATTCTTTTGAGTTTTTTCATATCATCAGTGAGATGCAAAAGCATAATTTCTTATTTTCTTTTCTATATATTATTCTACCTTTGCGTTTCCTTTACATACCTATCATGCTACTTGCACAAAACAATTTCAAACCTAATCTTGAAGAAATAAATGATGCAATAAGGCTCTTTTCAGATGTAGCAGATCTTGATTTTGAGCCTGGCTATAAAGATCATACATATTTTCATCATTTATTAGAAACTAATGGTAAAGATGATATCGTTCTTTTAGGCACTTATCATCCTAAAGAGATTTTTGATAAATATATTATTTGAGTATCTGAAAAGGGTTTTACAGTTGTTGATTATCCTTCTGAAATTTATGGATTACCTGATTCTCATGAATGTATTGATGGTAACCTGTCTCTTCATCTTGTTCTAGATATTAATATGAGGCAGAAACCCGATCCTATAAATCCTAAATTCCCTTCTTAGATAGTTATAAAATTTCTCATGATAATTTATTATCCAGAATCTTAATTGCCTGCGCTGATATTTTATACTCTAATTTAAAACATCTTATAACTTTAAATGCTTTCGCTTTAGCTATGTCATTGTGAATGATGGTCCTCATTATAAAAAAGATGATTTAAAATCGATAAAAAAGGGTGATTACATAGAGTTTCTGGAAATTGCAAAAGAGTTTAATATGAAGATAGATATCAGCCACTATTAGAACAAACAGTAAGAATGTGTGTACGTTTTATCAATGAGAACGATATGTTTCTACTACTCTCATCAGATAAAATAATGCAGATTAAAGATTCAGATATAAGGAAAAACAGATTGATAAATATTCCTAGAAAAAGGCAAAAAACTGGCTTATAAAATATATCAAGAGTCTTCAATAAAACTTTCTAGGTATTTTAAGAATTCGCCTGAAACCATCTAACTATATGGTTAAGTACTCTTAATTAAAATTGATACACCTTCGCTAGAAAACTTAGCCATTAAGACGCTTCGCATAATATTATTTACATATTTTTTCTCGTATAATAAATAATATCAGCTAACTTCAATTCCTATCTTCAAACTTCTAGCCTAGGACAATCACTTTAAACTTCTGGTCTCTGATCATACAGCTCAGCTTCAAAAATGATCGGAAATGATAAAAATAGTTCCAGTTAGAAGAATAATCGGTATTACTTTTTCTTTTAGATTAATGCTTCACAAATTCTATATCCTTCTCCTGATCGTGAACCATATAATTGCAAGAAGTAGTAAGGTAAGTATAATATATATTAACATTAACAACATTAAGGAGCTCGCAATAATAGGAGTAACTGGAACTGCTTCTATACTACCTAATTACTTTGCAACTCCTTCATGTGAAATATACTTTTCAGAATGATCTAGTCGACTATGAATACAGTGAACTCTTGATATAACGAATTCTAGGATCTGGATATCAATTTTGTTATAAGCTTATAATGAATTTTTTAAAGATTTTAATTGGCTAGTTCACTATAGTAAAGGTAATTTTAATATATTTGATTTAAAAATTCGCTATATCAAGAGTTCACTATATCAAGGTTTGACTGTAGATTGATTGGATAGGGTATCTGTCTAGCTTCTCAAGACCATTCCATTCCAGGGTAATAGCTCTTGTAAAGCCTCTAATATATTTTCTCTAGCAAAACTTTTATCGAGTTCTATAACTTTATCTTCAAGACCACGCTCATAAACGAGAGGTTTTAAATTGTTACAGACCTAATCTGGTAGCTTTTGCGATAAATTGTTCATAGGCGAAGGCAGAGAATTAGAAAGAAAGATCTGTTATTTCATTATCTTTTTTTGAGATTATCTCTCAGAGATGAGAATTTTCCTCGTTAAATTTGATTATGCTGAAGACAAGGAATCTAATGCCCGTTTGTACATGATATCTGATAATTCTTTCCCTTTTTTCATACATTCCATTTCATATTATTTTGAAGACAAATCACTTCTCGCCTGTTCCAATTCAAATCTGAGAGAATCCATTACAGATAAATTCATTTGAGCTGAGGAATAATTCTTCTCTAACATTTTTAACTTCAATTGGAGAAGTTTTATCTCTTTTGATTTTATAGCGACTTTATTCTTAAACTCTGCAAAAGAGGTAGGTACATTTATGAATAACCCGTGAATTTAGAGAATCTTTCTCCAAATGCAACAGTCTTATCTCATTTGTAAGATTATGTATACGCTTAGTGAGTTTCTCAATATTAGTGTCAGCCTATTCTAAATTATGATTCAATTTGACTTTCTTTCTATTGGATCTTTTCTCAAAATTTGAATATACCTCTAGTAAGTTATTATATTTATTAGTAAACTTAGAAACAGATTTGCTACTAATGTGTAATGCCTTCTCAAGCTTTATTTTATGGACACTACCAAGACGATAGCCTGAACTAAAATCTTTCATAGTATGCAGATTAGCTATGATCTACCTGCAATTGAAAAAAAAAAATAGAATCATATAATTGATTAAAAGATTTATATTAGAAAGGTTTAATAATGAAATACATATCAAAGAGATATTATCAAGCAGGAGCTATATATTTATCTCCTAAATCACTAAAGGAATTTGTAATTCCTGTGAAAAGGTTAAAAATACTGTAACAGTAATGGCTAAAAAGCACCATATTGCAAAGAAACAAGTTTATAAAATTTGGCATAGAAATGCAATTGGTCAACCTGATCGCATTCAATAACTTCCAGACAATTTTGATTGGAATAAAAAGATTGAAAGCATATATGACTTATATGCTGAACTTTCTTCTTTTTAGCTAAAAAGTTTCAAATAAAATAGGATTTTTTTTCTAGTTTTAGGCATAAAAAAGGTCGTAATTAAAATTGTACCAATAATTAACCAATTTAAAATCAATAAAGTACCTATGCTGTACGTGTTCTATACTTATTTCTATTTGGATCAAAGTTATAGCAGACTTGCATGATAGAAAGCGGTATTTATATTAGTATAAAATTGATATCAAATAAATAGTGAATAAGTTTTTTATTAATTTTTTATTGATTTTTTATTGGTAATATATTAAAAACATATAAAATTGGTATGAGCAAAAACAAATAACCTATACTTGTAAATTTCTTAGATCAGATGCCCGACACTTGTCACTTGAAGCTATCAAAGAAATTAGAAATACTTAGAATAATATTCCAGATGCTCAGTATATTATGTGTAAAAAATATCATATAGAATCAATAACATATCAAAAAATCATTGATAATCAAAGACCTCCTAAATCAACTAAGAAATAGCGTATAATATTAGAATCTATTCACATATCTAATAATAAAAATTCACTTCTTTATTCAGTACTTTCTAGCTAAAATTCTAATGAGAAATCTTCACATGACAATAATTCCTCCTCTAGTAGTTCCATGCAAACGCAGGCAAACAAAAAGAAATCCAAGTTCATGTCTGTTCATATCTCTGATGATAAGAATTTATTGAAAAAGATAGGTGGAGTATTAGAGATAAAAAAAGAATAAGTGTCAAAGATACCACCATCTTCCAGTCTATCACCCATTATTCTGAAGATGCTCTAGAAGTGTTTAAGAAGGCATAAAATGGAATGGAAAAGGCTGTAGCAAAAGGTCATGCACTTGAACAAAAATTAAAAACTTGACTTTAGCATCACTCATATCACTCGTAAAGATTATTATAGTGTCTCATGATTTTCAAATTTGATTGAACACTAGTAAATAATGCCTTCTTAAGCTCTTTCATATAAATTGCCATACTTTCATAGCTTACTTTTTTTTTAATATACCATCCTTATTTAAGTCTTGTAAGTCTTGTGAAATTCTATCTGAAGTTAAGAAAGTTTAAAAATCCATTTTGCTGATAATTAATGTAATTCTAAAAGTTTTTTTTGTTATTTATCACTTCATTTATTATTTGTATTTTCATTTTTTAAAAGTTGATTGAAAAATATTAGTGTAGGTTTGTGATATCTCACAATAACAAAATCTTCATAGATAGTACAACCTGGGGCTAGAGTAATAGGTAAATTACGAATAACCCCAACAGATTCAATCAGAACTGAAGCAATACTACTGAGATTATGTGTTTCAGATTTATCAATTTTAGCTTCCACATGCTTAACAATATTTTCTGTTATGATAGGGGGTTCTGTTTCAGAATCAAGTCATAGCAGGGATCTTCAAACGTTTAATTTTACACTCTATAGTTGTAACACTTATTTTCAGCTCCTTTTCTAAATAAAATCAATCTCCATTAGATCATCTAAATATTTGTTCTTCTCTAGATCTGGCAATATATCTTTGGTAATTGGAATCTCATCATTTTGCTCCTGAATAGGAAGTGCTTGTTTTAGCGTATCAGCTTTAGAATCTTAAGTAATAAGTGCAGGAAAAATTAATTTAAGTTCACTTTGAATAATCTTGCGGATTGTATTTTCAAAAGTGCTTTGCTCACTTTGTTTAGTATTACTAGAGTTAAATACAGGCTTTTTAATATCTGTCTTGTTAGTTTGCTTAACAGATTTATATGACTTAGATTTTTTCTTAGACTGCTTCTTTGAGAATGATTTCTTGGAGCTAGACTTCTGCTTTACTTTTTTTTGTCTTAACCATATTAAAATTAAGCTTACTTTTGGAATCAGAAGAATCTGAATCAGAATTTGAATCAGAATTAGAACTATTACTAAATAAGCTATCGGAGGAAAAATCTGAATTTGAATCTGAATCTGAATCTAAAGCGAGATTAACCTTACCTTTTTTAGACTTCTTTTTTTTCTTTTTTTCTTTTGAGAGCAGTTGCGAGAATTATGTCCAGGCTTATCACAGATAGAACATTTATGTTGTGTTTTTACAGCCTTTTTAATGGCCTTAGCTACATGCAACTTTAATTGCCTTTTTGTGAGTTTAGAAAGTTTATCATTAGAATCAATCTCAACCTTTATTTGGCTTTAGTGTTAAAGTGGAATTAGGAACAGGAAAAATTCTGGTATTTTTTCTGTAATCTATGATAAAAATCTGCCTATATTCTTATCTCGTAAATTTTTATGCATTCCTACAAGTTGTGATTGGGATTGTGATGAAGTCGCTTGTTGAGGCCATTAAGGTTCTGAGGATATCATTGTATTTTTTACCAAGCTCTCGATTTCATTTTTAGTCATTCCTAATCTGTTAGTATCTGCATATAAATTGACTGCCGGAAAAATTAGAAAAGAAAATAATACGCTCTTTTGAGATAATATATATTTTTCTGCTTTAGCTAGAGCTTATATAATATTATCCTATGTATCATGAAATTTGGTCATCATTCAAAGATTATATTGATTTATCGGAGATAGACCACGAATAAATTGCTCTCTTTGCTATTTAGAAGTCATTTCAGCTAGTTACTAATCTTTTTAATTCTAGTGGAAAATTGCTCAACTGACATATCACCCTGTATGAGTTGACCAAAAACTGCCATTTATTTTAAGTGTGCAACTGTTGTATAAGCAATTCTAAACAGATTAAACAGATATAAAAGTTGACCAAGCTTAATACCAGGAATAATAGTAAAATCAGGAAGAACGTCTCTAGCATTAGGCGCTACTGGTGCATTATCTACAGGTTCATCACTAGCTATAGACCAGTCTTCATTCCATGTTCCATTCAGAATAATATCAGCACCTATTGCGACTCCTGCTCCAATTCTACCAATTTCAGCAGCTACCTTACCTTAGAATTCTCTAGCAGTATTCAAACCACCAATTTCATCGCAAATTTAAATATAACGGAGTACTTCGAAAATTTACGTTGTGTAGGTTTTCATAACTCTATGAGGCCCACGGAGTTTTACGCAACGTAATACTTCGAAGGTCTATGTAAAGTAATACTTCAAAGGTTTATATTTCAAAGGTCTATATAACGTAATACTTTGAAGGTTTATATTTCAAAGGTTTATATAACGTAATACTTTGAAGGTTTATATTTCAAAGGTCTATATAACGTAATACTTCGAAAGTTTATGTAACGTAATACTTTGAAGGTCTATGTAATGTAATACTATGTAACGTAATACTTCAAAGGTTTATATAATGGAATATTTCAAAGGGTTATAAATCATAATTTTACACAATACTCAAATAACA
>CAMKVN010000758.1:0-24190 GCA_946474995.1 Funneliformis geosporum
CCTTGAAGTTCCTATTTGGAGTTTCTAGTTTAGAAGGTTACGCGTGTCGTCATGGGCTAATGATCTATTACTTCATTTCTTCATTAACCGATTTGGTTAATTTCACAGATCATCTTTTGCCGATTATTGTGTCATTGATTCTTGCAGATCAATTCACATGATGATCATTTGCAGATCACTTTACTGCGTCACATTTCTAATTTTCCAAAGATCATTTGGATTACACTGTTAAAAACTTTACTTATATAACTAAAATCAATTTTATTTAACCAAACTGCTTAAATTGCTCCTTGAAATTACTAAATAAATAAAAAAAATAGAAAAATTTTGTGAGATAATATAATTATGAAAAATATTTATAACTTTACAATTATTAATCCAATAATAATAAAAATATATTTTTGAATCTTCTGAGCAACTTTATTTATATGATAAAAGTTGATTTCCTTTGATTAAAATGCTTAAATATTTTTTTAAAATAATTGAACAGATAAAAAAAAATGAAAAATAATTTGTTGGTCAATGTAATTATAAAATATTTATAATTTATAATTTAACTTTTTGATTATAATAAATTACAAAGTAATTATACAAATAACTTTATTAAAATATAAAATGAAAGTATATTAAATAAAATTAAATATATTTTTTTTTTTAAAATACTTTGACTCTGACTGTTAACCTTTACATTTAAGCCTAATTATCGAAGTATACCAAACACTATTAATAATAACATACTGGCCTAATAATTTTAAGTATTTTTCTATAATTTCAAATTATTCACCATATTGGACATATTTCCTCAATATACCTATCTAGAGTATAACATCCTAACCAGTAATTCAAACTGCTTTTATAATCAGAATTAGATACTTAGTATCAAGGGTACTATCAAATTTGGATAGAAAGAATATCTCAGTTATAGTAAATGTCATCACTACTCTTATTAATCATCTAGTGAATGATAATCAGAATCTAATTACTTAGTTAAGCTTGACTACAACTATATGAGACCTTTGCAATAAAAAGGGAGAAAATTACCAGAAAAATCAAAAATGAGTTAATACTAAATTTGAATATATTTCAACCTAAAAATCATATTTAACATATAAAAGTAAAATTAATTTTTTTCGAAAGTTTCTTATAGAAAGTCACAGGATTCATGGGATAATATCACAAGATTTGTCTAAATAGTGATTTTTAGTTATACATATGGATTATATCAACCAGATGACTTTTATATCCAGAATGTCAAATAACTCAGGAGTTGAACCTGATTTCTAATCCTAATAATACTTGATTAGACAATGCTATGAGTGTGCAATGCAGTTTATTATTACTGCTGATCAAATCTACTAAATCCAAGTTAATCATTTTCTTAAACTTCATTAAGGATCCCTGTAGGGTGAAATGTAAGATTGTATTTATTATAGACTAATCAGTAAAAACTAAGTTTCTGTTGATTAAAGACTTCATTTGCATTTATATGTTATAATACCATGCAGTATTTAGACATGATTAATATTGATTGATAAATCAATCAACCAGATTTGTATCATATTAATACATACGCTCATCAATTCAGCTACAATGAAATTCTTATGAAAATCATCCAGTTTTATGTATCATCTAATATCTGAACTAGAGACATACAATTTCATTTAATATCACACTGTTTTTCATAAAAAATTACCATTCAAATTCTTGAAACTAGATGAATCTAATAAGCTAATATACATTGTATTATGATCAGCTGATCATGATATATTCATAATTGAATTTTAAAATTGGGTTCTTTTAAATAGAATTTATTGAATTATAATTTTGACCGATAATTCAATTATAATTATCTCATAATCAGATGATCTAAAATCAATATTTATTAGCTTATTAGATTTATCTAGTTTCAAAGATTCGAATGGTTTTTTTAATGATATAATACTGTCATAAGTTTATTAAAATTTTATATATATATTACAAAATTTAAAAATAAAGTAAAAATAAAAAAACTAAACTATAACTATCTCATGTGATTCTATTACTAAAAATTAGCTCAAACACTTTTAGATTGATTAATTACTAGAATTCCCTTCTAATAAAACCAAAAAATCCATATTTGATGATCAAGTTATTACTAAGAAATTCAAATGAGATGATCAGTACTTATTCACGAAATCTAACCAAGAGTTATCAAACTTTAAGACCAGGTTAACTAAGATATCTAAGTTGAAGAACGCTGATCTAATTTATTAGATAGGAATCTGTTGATAAATACATTAGTTTGATAGTGAGGCTTATGCTTTTTCTTTTCTTTTTTTTTAATTTCTTAAGCCTAGTAGTAATACTAAGAGATCTTTTTTTATCAATCATTTTATTACATCGGAAATCCATAAATTATCATAAAAGAGATGGATAAGATAATTTATAGTTAAACATAAGATTGAAAAGGTATTCATTGGTGAAAATAAAGATTGTAATAAGTGAAAAAGCTCAGCAAAAATTAATCCTTTTAAGGATTTGAATGATAATTATTTTATAAGATATGAAGCAGTATTAACAGAAATCGTATACTATTTATTTTTAGATATTTTAGATACTATTTATATAATAAAATTAATATACAAGATATGGGAACGTTTCCAGTAAAATCAAGACATGAAGCATAGTAAATCATATGATCTGTAATGTAATTTTACAGGAAACGCTCCTATATGATTTACTATGATTATATAAAAGAATATAATTGATGTGATTATATAGGAGGTAATTTTCTTATATTTATTATAAGGTTGGACTAAAATTGATGTAATTATAAAAGGTGTATTTTTTTATTTAAAAATTGAGGCAGAATTATAATAATGTAACTAAAGAAGTAGTGTAATTATATAGGAGATGACTATAGAAAGAGTTAACTATATACAAATAGGATAATAATCTAAAGCATTAAATTAAACTTATAATTGCTTTTCTTTATGAATATTATTCATGTGTTTTTAATTGGTTTTTTTTCTTTTCAGATCTAAATCTAATTGAAAATTTATGGATAATAATAAAAAAAAATGTAGAAAATAAGGTCAATATTATGGTTAATAAAAAAATAGTTATGCAAAAGGAATTTGTGTATTAATTTTATAAGATTGATGCCAAGATATTTAGAGTCAGTGATAAAGAATCAAGAACATACAATAGGCTTTTGAAATTTTAATATGTTTTAATGTATATTTGGGAAATTTAATTTTGAAATTTTGAAATTTTTTAATAAAATCTAAGTAAGATATTCGCTAATTTCTGATTATCAGTTTTTTTTGTTAGAATTTTAAATATATTATTGAAAAACAATCTCAAGTAAACTCATAAAATATTAAAGATTATTATTCAATTAAAAATAATTAACACTTAAATATCTTGTCTAATAGTTGTAATTATATATTAACAATATACAATTTTTAAGTAAATATAAGAATTATTAAGTTAGTTTTAAAGGTTTAAAGATAAATAATTTACTATATCTTATCATTTGTTTTCATTTTTTTGTTTTTTCTTAATTCCTTATTTTTGATATTTTTTTTTTTTTATAATAAACTTAATTTTTGAAATATAATTATTTTTTGAAATAATATATTATCATTTAATTGAATATTTAAATAAATGTCTTTTAAAATATTAGTATTAAATAAAGTTTATAAATACTAATTAATTTTATTTAAATACCTTATCTAATATTTATAGTTCATAAGAATTACATATTGATATTACAAAACATTATATTTATTTATATTTTTCTTGAATATTAATTTTCTTAAAATTCAAATTGAATAAAACTTTTATATTATATTTCTAATAAATCAAAATAAAAGCTAATTTAAATTATCAACTGATGAGAAATTTAATTATAAAATTTATAAAATTTATTTAAGTTTTCATATACAATCATCTTTATTAATATATTAATATTTTATAAATATAATTTTATTAATAACATATATTAAAATTTGAATTAATTTGAATTACTGGTTTTTAAAAAATTAAAAATAAAAAAGTATTAAAATAATATCTTTATAATATCTTTTATTTTAATATTTTTAGCAATTTAATTTGAATTATTAGATTTTTATAATATATATATATTACTAAAATTCTTATTAAAAGTTTATAACTTATTGTAAAATAATATATTTTTTATATTATTTGTAAATCTTTTATAAAATATTTTAAATTATATATATAACTTACTTAAATATTTAAAAAATTTATAAAGTTAAAATTAAAACTTTAAAATAAGTTTGTTATTAAAAATTATTAAAAATAATATTTTTATAATATATATAATGCTATTTATATTTATTAGTAACTTTTCATAATAATTGAAGATTAAATTATTTAATTTTTTTTGATAAAAATAATTTTTTAAAAAATTTATAAGTATATAAATTACTAATTAGGATTTCTCAAAATTAAATAGAATTAAATATTAAAGTAATTTGAATTAAATTAAATTGGTTAAATTGAATTAAATCAAATTAATTTAAATATTTGATCAAATAATTGATAAAATATTTTTTAATTTATATAATTAATATTAAAATAGAGTTATATTTAAAGTTTTAATTAAAAAGTTTATTAGTAAAATATATTAAAAAATTTTTAAAAATAACTTTTACTTAGATAGTTTAGTAATAAATTCTGAAGGTGATTTTTTATTATAAAACCTTAGTAAAACTCTGTAGCTTCAAAAGTAATTTTTTTACTAAGAAAACTAAATTATTTCTGTAACTTTAAATATATTTTTATTAAGAAAAATATAATAAATAATACCTTTATAATTTCAGAGATATTTTTACTAGTTTTTCTTAATAAAAATCGTTATTGAAGTTACAAATGCAATTTTCTTAATAAAAAATTTCTCTATAATTTTGAAGACATTTTTACTAATATTTTCTTATTAAAAACTACTTCTAAAGCTTTGAAGATAGCTTTATTAATTAATTTGAATCAAATCAAATGTTTATATACTTAATTAAAATTTGATTTAAAATTAATTGAATTTGATCAAATAAATCATTATTTGATTTAAGTTTGATCAAATTGAATTAGATATAAAATAATAAATTTAAATATAATAAAGAAATTAATGTTAAACATAAACTTTTTTTCTGTCTTTATATTCTTCATCTAGGATTTGATGTGATATATTATATTATGCCACATATTTTAGTTTATTAGTTATAATTTTGCTATTATTTTATAAAAGAATATAAATAAAAATAGAGACAAGTATTATTAGTTTAAGAAGTTAAGTTTTCTGAGAATCTAAAATTTCTTAAGATTAGAAATTCTATAGAAGATATCAGTTAAAATTATTCATAATATAAAACAAAGTTTTTTATAAAAAAATAAAAGATTTAAATTTGATTTATAAAATGCATATGAATTATTATTGTATAAGAAATGAAATTAAAATTTCTATACTAATAATATTTAATTTCTTATTATTGAATTTAAAGTTTTGTATATTTAAATTATTTTACTAATTTAGAATTTATACTCTTAAGCATTTGTATTTATTATAATTTAGCTAAAATTTATTATATTATTTAAATATATAAAAATAAAATACTATAAATTAGTTTTTATTACTTAATCTAAATAATTAATTTATTATTTTACTTTATTTAAATCTTTTTATAAAACCAAATTTTCATTAATTTAATCAATTCTAATTAAAGATAATATTACAATTGCAAAATCTGCAATTAGTTGTAATATAAGTTATAACCTCTTAAGTTACAATTAATTGCAAATTATATTATAATTTTTGTAATTAATTTTTTAATTAATTATAACTTAAGTTGTAATTTAATAGTTGCATATTTATATTTAATTATTAAAAAATTAAAGATTTTTTTAATTTGATTATCATAAAAAATGATTTCTATCTTTTAAAATAAATAAGTTTAATAGCTTTTATTTAAACATAATGAAACAAATATTGATATAACTTAACTTATATTAATAATAAATACAAAAAAAAAAGTTTAGAAATATTTAAAATATAGGTAAATGAATAATAAATATTATGATGTTATAAATAGATCATATGATTAAATAATAATTATACATAATCAATAAGATATAATCATATAATAGTCATCATTATAATAAAATATCTAAATAAATAAAATTAATTATCATTTTTTTTATAATATTATATTATTTTATTTATATAAAAAAAATTATTTAATATTTAAAATAAAAGTTATAATAATTTATATATTTAATTAATAAATAGAAATTGAAAAGCTAATAGCTTATTTTAGTTTATGATTAATTTAAACATTGGGCCCCAAAGGATTGAAGATTTAGTAAAACAACAAAATTTAATAAAGGATATAAAAGGTAATATAATAAAATGTTTAGAAGATAAATATTAATTATTAATTATTAAATGATCATCATCATAAACGCACCTAAACTAAATAAAATTTCATAAACCTGTATAAATTTTCCTTAAGGATTTGTTATAATCTTTACCTGCATTACGATGAATTATGATCTCATGTGACACAAACGTTTTCTAATTAATGTGTCAAAGATTTAGCATTATATAATTTATTTATTTGAAAAGAGAAAAAAATATTACATACATAAAATGTACTATAAAACTATATTATTAAACATATATAATAAATAACACTAAATAAATAAAAAGTCGATTTTATTTACAAACACCAAAACCAAATCAACTAGATCAACTAAATTCAATTTAAATTAAAATAATATTAAACCTATATTTGCTGAAAAAGGCCATAATTAATGATCTTTTTTATCTTTCTTTTTTTCTTTCTTCTCATCTTTATGCTTATCCTTTTTCTCATCTTTGTGCTTGTCATGTTTCTCATCTTTATGCTTATCTTTTTTCTCATCTTTTTTGTGCTTATCTTTATCCTTATATTTTTTCTCATCCTTTTCATCATTTTTATGCTTATCTTTATTTCCCGTTTCTTCATGTTTATGATCAGAGTGAAGTTTACCACCAAGATAACCCAAAGCCCCTGCACCGACAGCAGAAGCAGCTGCAATACCAGCCGTAGTCTATAAAATGTCGGTAAAAAATTTAATATAATTGACGATCGAAATACATGTAAAACTAATGTTTTTTTTTTAAAAAAAAAAATTTATTAAATAGGTATTTACCATCCAATCCTTATCACCACCTGATTTATGTTCTTTTGGTCCTGGTGAAATATTTTTAGAATCAGACGGATGAGCTCCGTATGATGGTTGCTGATAATACGACTGTGCTTGACCACCATATGATGATGGATCAGGAAACCCACCTCCAGCTGTCGGATAAGCAGGAGGACCAGCTGAATGTGGTAATGTAACAGGTGGAGGAGTTCCACTTCCATAACCTGAAGGGAGTGCACCACCTTCTGGTCCTAGATTACCAAAACCTTGAGGTTGGGCTTGATTCCCTGCATAACCATGATAAGGTTGTTTACCAGCCGGAGGTGTGTTACTTGAAGCACTACTACCAGAATTTGGAGGAGAAAAATAACCTGACCCACCTGGAACTGGATATGGTGTATGCCCTGGAGGTCCCGAAGTTGGACCCTTAATATGATAAATGTTTTCAAAAAAAAAAAAAAAAGGAAAAAAAATTTATATAGATGTTGTATATGCATGAGATGATTTTTAAAAGTATGATCTTATAAAACGTTCCTACTTGTTTCTTAAAGTTCATATATAAATGAATTTCTCCTGAAGGTTTTCCACTGGGACGTGTGATATTAACCCACTGCTCAGTATATCCTTGTTGAAAAACCTGAAATAGAGGTATCGTGGTCTCTCCTTTATTATATAAAGGAATGAGTACATATTTTCATTTAAAGATGCATTGATAAAATTATTAATAAGAAACTTTTGAGTTACCTATTAACTCATCATTGACAACATCTTCATCAAATACTTCAAGGAAAAGTTCGTTTCGACCTTCTAAAACATCACTAGAAAACAAACCGTCACATACACAAGATAATATAAATAAATAAAATTAATTAATTAATCAATGGATCAAATATCAAATCCCAAGGAATATCGCATCAAATATACATACAACGTTAACTTTTCATTCCAAGTTGCTTCACTTCCAGCATTTTTGATAACGCGAGTTTTTTGCTTATTTTGTTTGTCCATAGACAAACTAACGTATGGGTCCGCTTTATCTATATAAAAAGTTTGTTTTTAATCGGTTTGTTGCAAAATATTGATTGATAAGATAAAACACATACCAAAAAAATCGGTATCTTTAAGTTTTTTAGCTTCAACTATTTGTTCGAAAAAAAAAAAATTAGTAACATAACGTATAGCATTACAATTAGTAGTACCAGTCGTGACAAATTCTGGAGTCGACTCGGTCAGCCATTAGACACTTTGCAGAGTCGACTCAGCCGTCGACTCAGACTCCAACGGCCGGTACTACTAATTACAAATAACAAAGTATAAAGGTTTTTTTACCAACAGTTATTTCCAGTTGACCATAAGGCATATTGATGGAATTATTTTACAACGATTAGTTCAAAAACAAAAAAGATAAATGTTAATTTATATTCGCTTAATTATGTCATACGAAATTGTACAACATTATTATAATTGTGATGTAATGCTAAGAACTATAAATGCAGATCAACTTCTAACTTCTACACACATGGCATGAACCATTTTTTAATTTTCTCGAATAATTTTAATATTGTTAAATTTGGGTGTAAATGTCGATTTCTATTAACGATGTTCATAATTCTGGAATCCTGAACTCAAAATCCATCTGCATGAGGTCGTTCTAAATTAAGCGTATTTTCTTCTTTTTTAATAAATTTACGGTACATTTCCTTTATTGGTTAATTACATTTGTGATACGAATTTATATATGGAAATCTATGATTGTCAAAGAAATCCAAAATAAGTAATATTTGAATACCTCCGATCTACACATATTAATTATAAGAAAATTCCTTCGGCTATTTCTCTTTCTTTGAGGTGATCATACTTCCAAATTTGGTTTAATTTATTTTAGGGAGTTTTCAGCCGTAGATGCGTAGTATTGATTGTCGATTGCATTATTTTCAAATTTGATTTTAACGAAAATAAAAACGAAATAAAAAGAATTTTAATAAAACAAAATTTATTCTATAAAATAATTTCAATAATATAATAAAATTTGAACAATTTATTTAATTAATCTTAAACTTATAAATCAAAATCATATAAAAATCATATTTGAAATTAAAATCATGCTAATATTTAATATATAAACAAGGGTAAAGCTCTATAATTATAATTATATATATATATATAAAAGATTATTTAACAAAGATAGAAAAAAAAAAATCTACATAAATTTAAAAGAAAAAAACATATATAAACAAGAAATGAATCTATATATAACATATGATATTTATATATAATATATATTAGTCGAAATGTTCTCGCGAATGTTCATTGTTCCGTTATTCAAGATTTTTTTGCCAATTTAGTTGTCGAGATTATAATTATTATTATTATCAACGGCGCTCCAATCATAACACAAGTAAAATAAATCCAATTGATCAATTTGATCGATTGGTGTGATTGGAGTCAGAGCGATTGGAGAAATCGAAGGGATTGATGTCGGCGTTGATAAAAAATTAAAATCTATTTCGTTTTGTGAAATGGTCAACAATTCAGGTTCAGGCGTAATCGGATAATTAATATTGTTTAATGGCTCCTGCTGTTTTTCTTGTCTTGTTGCATGTTTAGGTTTTGGTTTCCTTTTATCTTTTGATTTTTTACTAGGATTTTCATCATTGGTTGGTACGTATTGTTTCCACGCAGCCTTATCACGTTTGGGCTTATATTTATAGTCTGGAAACATAACATGGTGAAGGTCAACAATTTCTTTGCTCAAGTTTCTATAAATCTGCAATTCTTCTGGACTAAGTTCTTTCCATATCTCACCGATTATACTTGAAAATTCTCGTTCATTATAGTGTTTTAATGCTGGTGTTTTATTTTTTTTATCATGTGACATTTTACGAAAAATCATGAAGCAGTTTGGTGGTCTTTTAATGTGATCATTTGATTGGAATGAATTTTCTTTAACGTATTTTTCTGCGGTGGTTTGAGGAGGAAACATATCCAAAAGAACCTTGACCTGGCTTTTTGTGTACATTGGATGTGGAAAACCTTCACAATCACTAATGTTAGGAGAAGATTGTGTAGATGATACCGAATTTATTGGAGAAGGTGGCAATAAATACATGTTTTTTCTTGGCAATATATATATCTTTCTCTTTGAAATGGCTATTGAGCAAATTATGATTTTTAATAAAGCACTAGAATGTTTTATAATTTGTTCTTTGATATTTCTTTTAATTCTCTCGTAAATGTGCCTTTATTTATAATTTTTTTTGATGATGAACACAGTTTGTGTGATGTAGTACAAAAATCACATATTTGTATTAGTTTAAAGGAATTGTTTCTCCGTCCACTAATAAAATACAGATGCTTATTTGCTAGTCATTGTATGTTTGCAATGCGTGTGCGTAAAGGAATGTGGAACGCTTCCAAAGGTTCCAAAGGTTCCAAAGATTCTAGTGACAACGCCAAAAAAGAATAAAATTTTGAATCACGCGTTAATAACTCCTTTTAAAATTTTAAAATGAAAGCATATGGAAACATTTGTATTTGCTGCTAAAATTGAAAGTGAATAGTCCTGTTTTCATGAGCCGAGGTTGTTCGAAAATAAATCCCCCTTACTTAAATTATGTTAATTTTTTTATAAAAAAAAAATGTATATACTACATATTTTTGGATGACACAAAAGGTTTTAACGATGTTTTTAACAAACTTCTCAAAATATCATTAAGAAAATTATGTATACCATCAAAATTTCGCATTTTTATCTCGTACCAAGCTTTTATTATGAAAATTTTTCTTCAACGTTTTGAATGTTTTGCATAATTTATGATGCAAAAATTATCCTAAGGATCGCCACACAAATCCTTTTTTGTTATTTATTGAGCACAATACATACTTTTTCTTTACATTGTTGAATCCAAATTTTTTTTTATGAACTTTGGCGCAGTAATATTTTTATTTTATTTTTTTTTGGTTGTTTCTGAAGTTCGTTTTGCATTGTAAATCAATCTATTTTAAAATTCATTAAATTTTTACCAAAATAAAATTTGTTTATGAAAAAATCCTTCGCGGCTTTCTTTTTTATCTTTTTTTTTTTATGGACCATATGGTTGTCTCCTGGTCTACTTTTGGAAATTGGGTTGAAACATCAGAATTCCGACTTACTGATAGGAATTTAAACAATCAAAGGTTTTGTGGTAAAATGCAGGTGACACGATGCAGATCAATGAATGAAAAATAGATTTTTGTGTAAATATCCATTGTTTTTTTACCCAATGAATAAAATCGTACCCTTAGAAAATCCGAATCGATGCTCTTTTTTGAAAGTTACCTTGGGTATATCCTCCTGCACATTTATCATGTGAAAAAATGTAATATTCTTTTTGGCGGAATCTAACTAAATATATTTTATTAATTCGCGAATTTTTTCTAATGTGAACGCCAACATTTATTATTTTAAATGGAAGAATTATATTTACTGTATGTATATAAATTTTTTTTTTTCAGGGTAGTTGTTAATGTTACATTTACATTACTTATTATATCTTTTGCATATAACAAGACGCAAAAAAAGATGTCCTTTTTGGCGTAAAAGTTTACGCGTGTCGGGTTTTCAACTCCGTTTTTTTTTGCTGTAAGCATGAACTTGTGAACTTGTCACAGCCACAGCACACACATAATTCTTTTTCGATGGAATGATGGGCGCTATGTGGGTCTCAGTTTAAAATAATGACATCTTAATAAGAGATGCGATCTAGGATAAATAGGGTTTTGCGATCCTATCTAATTGGTTCCAAGAAAATTATTTATTAGGTGTCATTCACTTTCAGACATGACTTTATTTAGAAGAACTGAGTTATATACAATGCATTAACTATTATTATTTTTTTAAATTTAAAATAGAGTACTTCACATTATAACTATTTACGTGAATATAATGAGAATAAACCCGAAAAAATTTTTCTCCTTCGCGTTATATTTGGAATCATCGCATGATTTTTTTTTACCTTTTGAACCTTACCATTTCATCTATAGTAGCGTGCATTTGAACCTAAGGATACATGAAACAGGTAGATCCAAACTTTACGTATTGTTGGCAATACTCAAAAAATGAAGAACAAGGGATGAATTTTATTTACTCTTGCATAGGTTTAACTTTATGACTTTGTGAATTTTATACAATGAAACAATCTATTGAATATATTGTGATTTCCTAGTTTTTTTTTCCTTCGACGCGTTTATCAATTGATCAGGTACACAACAAATCATGAGACTTGTCACTCACATCATCTACATTAGCCCAACCCTTTTTTATCCATGCTGCAAAGGTAAAAAATGCTTGACAATCTTTTATAATTATATAAATGAGTGGTAAAAATGGCAAGAAAATGAATCAGCGGTCATTAATCATGCAATTAAACTTCTTTGAAAATAACTTTTAACTAATTTAGGATCAAAGATGTACACATTCTCATTTATTTGAAATTGCATTTGTACTTTTCTGCCTATTCAAACGTTGGTTGTTACATATTTTAAACATCAAAGATGTTCGCGTACGAGATGCATCTTATTCATGACGGAGCTCAGATTCCATAAGAACATTTACAGATAATCGATTATTTACAACTTCAATTATCACCGCAAAGTTAACGAAAAATTCATACTATTGTAAATTTTTTTTTTTTAAAGGATTTTATCGTAAAAATTACTTGTACAAAGTGTTCTTTTTTTTTTTAAAAAAAAAAAAATAAAATAAAAAAATAGAGGATGAGGCCATGTAATAAAATTATTTTTTATATTTTATTGTAACGAGATAATCAATGTATTAAGATTTTCCAGTTTTTTTTTTAAAAAAAAAAAATACCTTCCGAAAGATAAATCGAGATTGTTTGAGGACGTTTTATGATTGGTTTGCGAGTGTTAGTCATTCAGTTAATGACGTTCATGTGATCCATGTGAATGATTGACAAAGGCATACACGATCCAGTAACTGTTTATAGGTCGTCATTTTACTTTACCCTTGTCATTTGGGCATTGTCATTTTTTTATTTGTTTTTTCCTGTTCAAAGATTAAATTCAAGTTGTTAAAATCGTACGGATTTGGAAATCTAAAACTTTTAATTAAATCATTTGATCCATTTTCTCCCTTAAATAATAAAATAAAATCTTTTTAAGTATAATAAGGTAAACCTTTACCTTATAAAGAAAGAGATTTTAAGTATGCTGGATCAAAAGATACACGGGATTTACTAACTTTATAATTTGATCATTTGGAGTTTTCATTCCGAAAGAGAGATATCCCATGTTTCAAAACTTACGTGATTTGCGATTGAACATGTGCGCCCTCTTCTCCCTCTTCTTTATCGTTAATGATTACTTTTAATCTCCAATATTTACGCACTTTTTCTCTTAAAAAAGATGATAACGGCGTGAATTCGGTGTCTTGACAATGACATGCAAATTTAATTTTATTAGTTTTACAAGGAAATCTTAATTATCGTAACGCAAAAAAAAAATGGATAATGATGACAAATTTTATTCGAAATTAAAAGGAACATCCCCCCTTTCAATGATTATCTAATAAACTGCTTTCATTTTATTGGGTCAGACGTTTGGTTCGAAAATAATAGGTACGATATTATTTTTTTTCTTTTTACGGCAAAGAATATCAAAAGGATGGATGCCAAAAGGCTCGTGTTACTACTTGACTTCATTAACATTTACATTTAACAAGAAAAAAAAGTTACTTTCAACCTCTTTGCAGAATGTATCCTCAAAGTGGCAATAAAATGAACTATTGTTAGTTAATCAATCGAAAGTTTGTGCGGTACATTCTTTGCATGTTCAATGAAACATCAAATTTAAAAAAAAAATTTTTTTTTTAATATGAACAATTTAAAATTTTTCCTTTTCAAAATGATTTAATCACGTTTTATTTGTAAAATCATATAATCAAATAAGGAGGGAAATCAAAAATTCGGAATTAAAGTTGCGAATCTGTGATTCCATATATGTTGCCTAGTGAGCTCCTATTATGTGCCCCACGCATATGGATACAAAGCAATGAGGATTGATCAGCGAATCATTCTACACAATGATTATCGAAGATGCATTATTTTACTTTATTTTTTTTACATATACAGCGTATTCCATATTAAAATAAAATAAAATATAATATAATGTCATAATTGGATCATAATTAATCTTTACCATAATCGAAACTAGTTTTTTTAAACGAGTATGAAATAAATTACCAGCAAATACATTCTTTTTTAGTGCACAAGGAAATTCCGGTAATATAATAATTTGCCACTTACCAGATAATGGTGCATAACTTATTACATTCATTCGTAAAAGGTATATAAATAACTGAATACTTTGCAGATTTCTTTGTAAAATCTCCAAAATACAGTTTTTATATGTTCTAAAGACTATATAAGTATCGCTATTTTCCTCCTTCACTTATATCAAAACTTGGTGAAGAGTGTTTCTCTTCATATTAATAAGTCGATCTATATATTACTTCAAACAATGACAAAGTCTCCATCGAAACGCAAATCTAGATCGGAAAAGAAATCTAGATCGGAAAAGAAACCGAGGTTACCTACCGAGGATCCAATCGTTAGTTCATTCGTTAAACGATTTGATTCCTATGCAATCCAAATATTATGTTCCGAAGAATATGCGTCCAACCCAAAATTATCGAACGAAAAGGACGGGAAACCCTTGAGACCACCCAATAGTTTTTTTCAGTTTAAAAACACGGTCAAGCTATATTCACAGGATCAAAATTTAATGGTTGGTCAAACTTGTTTATGCAACGATCGCAACATTCTGACCAAGGTTGCAGGGGAACTTTGGCATTTTTGTCTGAATCCAGATCAAAAGATCATTTTTTCGGATCTTTTTAAATTGGCGAAACTGGATCATGAGAAACGTTTCCCTGATTATAAGTATAAGCCAAAACGAACCAAGAGCGATTTTAAGTTTAGTTTAGAAAGTCACGATCCTGTGACCGAAATTAATAACGATCAACAAATTGTTTTGGATGATCAACATCAACTTTTTAGCATGACCGATATTTCAAATGAAATCACCGAACGTTATTTGGTTCCTTATGATGAAGACATCCAATTTTTTTTTTATAATAACTTAATCAATTAGAACATTGACATTCTTATAAATCGTTTATTTTCTATGCTCAATTTTTTTATATCGTCTAATTAATCAATTATATCTTTTATGTTTCTCTCGATATATGGATCTTTCGGTACTTCTCACATTTATTGAAAGGTTTAAATTAAAATTAAGTAATGACTTCTATTATTTAATTATTTTATAATTATTTCCTTTAAAAAGAATGGTGAACATTTTTTTCTCTTTTTCTAAACACATTTTATTTTATCTTATGTATCTAGCCATTATACTTTTATTTAAAAAAAAATAAGGTAGTAGTCATAATTATGCTGTTTTAAGATTTTTTTAAGATTTTTTATGATGCACACAAATTAAGATGAACGCAAAATTAAGGAATACATATAATAAAGTTTCTAAATTACGTAAGACTCAGTAAAAAAAAATAGCATATGTTTTACATATATTTAAGTTTTTAAATTTTTTTTATGATAATAATATTAAGAAAAATAAATATTATTCATATTAAGTACCAGGCATTTATTGTCATAGCTTTCATGGCTTTCGTCGGTCCAAAGAAATGATTAAATAAAGAATATTTGTTCGTTTACTTTCCAAAGAAATGATAAAAATAGAATACTTGTTTGGTTTTATCATTCATAGCTTGTGAACTACATAAATACATTTTAAAAAAGAATGA
This sequence comes from Funneliformis geosporum, assembly GCA_946474995.1. NCBI lineage: Eukaryota > Fungi > Glomeromycota > Glomeromycetes > Glomerales > Glomeraceae > Funneliformis > Funneliformis geosporum. The sequence continues at coordinate 16,010 of CAMKVN010000758.1, forward strand.
TAAAAGGAGATTTTAGAATGCAACGATAAAGAGAAATGAGTTAGAAAAAAGAACAAAAATGTAGGCAATGAAATTTCAAACCATTAAGCTGTTTAATAATCGAGATAAGTAAATATTTCTTCATTTTAACTCACAATGGATGGAGAATTTTTAATAGGAATGAATGAATGTCCACCCTTGACTTCGTTGAATGTAAATGCAATTAGCTATATAAAAAAAAAAATTTTTGTGATCCTTTTATTTAATTTTTTTTTTTTTTTGGATTTTGGGATGTTCTTAAACAGATAAAGAATATATAGGGATTATCATCTAATGATAACACGGGTTTTATAAGTATAATTTGTATTTTGGATTGTACGACAAAGACTGGAAGCAATTGTAGTTAATTACTTGATAATTCGTCGTTTCAACAAACCCATTTTTTTTTAAAAAAAAAAGTGTTATTAATCTTCTTAACATTCCAATACACTCCGAATGTAACATGGCACAAAAGACTATAACCGGGTTGGAACCTTAAAGGAAAAGATCACAAACAACAGAACTTTAATAGCACCTTAATTGCAAATTTATCAGACACTTGTCTTCTGCAACTTTCCGGTAATAATTACCATATTTCATAATTCATTTGAAAAAATTTTTTTTCGTGAATTTTAACTAAAAGTTTACATTTTCTTGCGAAACCATTTAATAATGTAAGGTTATGTTGGAACAATTTGTCGTATGCAAGATACCAAAATTCTTTGTTTTGTAATGAAAAAAAGATTCGGATGGCGTTCACGGAGTTTATGATAATGATTTTTTTTTTTTTTTGAACGGGTTTAATAAATTAGTGCAAATAAAGTACTTTACGCCATATTACGATTTATTATCATTGTTATTATTATTATTATTTTAAAATTTCTTTGGCCCAGATTTTCAATGTTACGATTACGAGTAAATTTTGTGTTCAATCGAAACCCTCCTGGATTTCAACCATTCGATCATGTCGATAATCTTGTTTTGTTGCGATCTTCCGTACAATAGAAAGTAAACAACAAATGTCAAGTGACCTAAGAAAACCTTAATTGATGTTTTATGCGAAAGATTGTAATAAATAATTTTATTTATTTATTTATTTTGAGTGATATCTTTATGATTCACGCGCGTAAAATTATTCAGGTAGAATCCTCCTAAAATTTTCGGTAGACCTTTAAGCGCACATCTGCTTCGCATAATTTGCTTGTTATAGTCACATGTTGTTCTTTTTATGCAATGATTAATTATTTCCCAAGAGAAACGGAGTATTGCTTAATTTTCCTAAACAATCAACGGGAATGTGATTGTAGTATGACAGAATTACGAATTAAAGAGGTCATGGGACATACGGTATGTGGATGACCTTGTAAAGAGTCCAACAACAGTCTTTGCGCCAAAATTACTCGTTCTAAATAGAAATATAAAATAAATATCAATAATTCGACTAGTTTGTTTAAGATATATTTACATAAAGAGTGCATCTAATTATATCTTTATTATTTTATTACAATTCATTTTCAATTAAAAGATATAAAGATATAGTTCTTCTTATTGATTATCAAAAGTTTCTTCTTATTATTAATTAATTCCAGTTAAATGTCTTTTATGTTAACCTCTACTTGTAATAATATTCTTATAATTTTGAATTTAATATTTTCTATTTGTTTCATTATTATAAGGTATTTAATATTAATTATTTCAATCATATAATAATTTTTTTGAATGTTTATAATATTTTAATTAAGTATAAATTTATACATAAGTTTTTTTTTATAAATTTATATGATATTATATATGTTAATAAACTTTTATACTTTATAGAATTGTATAAATTTTATTTAATATAAGATTTATATAAGATATTAGGTAAAAGGTATATAAATTTGTATAGGTTTATACAAATATTATCACTTAAATAGATAATATCAAAATATTTAAAAAAATATAAAATATAGATATTTTAATTTAAATATCATAAAAGGATGAAATTTAGCTTATTAAATTTGTCTAATTAAGTATTTATATTAATATAATTTAATAATTGCAAAAAAATAAAAATATAATTTAATTTAATTTATTGGATTCTTATTATAAAATATATTAATTTGTAATATTTTTATATTTTTAAAATTAATAGATAATAAGATATGATAATTTAAATAATTAGATTATTATATAATAATTTATTATTATTTATTCTTAAAAAAATTATTAACTAATAGCAATTAATTTTTGATTTTACTTAGAATATATTATAAAAATATAAAAATATCAATTTTTTATTAAAATAATTAAATAATTTAATATAATTATAAAAGTAAAATTGCTTTTAAATTTAAAGGCAAAATTATTTAAGGATAAGATACTATACTAAATTATTAAAATTAGTTTTGGTTAAATAAATTAGTTTCATAGTTTTAACTATTAATAAACTAGCTTTGATACTTAATAAAATTAGTTTTAATAAGTTTAAACTATAAAATTTTAGTTTTGAACAATAACTATTTAACAATTAAGCTTTATATAATACTTTATTTATAAATTTCTAGTTAAAAATTAATATTATTATAAGAATAATTATTATTATTTTATTTTTATATTTTTTAAACTCTTTAATCAATTTTTTATTATATAAATATTTTATTATATTAATATATGAAATTTACTATATATCACCACTAGTATTCAGCAATAAAGATACCTGCCTAAACTCTTTTTAAAAAATTGTAGTTTTATTAAAAGATTTCATATGAATAATTATATTTTTAATTCAAGAAATTTAAATTAAATTAAATATAATTTTAGCAATTAAGTAAAATAATTTTATCATTAATAAAAAACTAGTTTTGTCATTTCAGTTCTGTCAATTTCATTATATTAAGAAAGGTAATTTTGTCTGATATTACTATTCAGCACTAATACTATTCAGTAAATATTCAGCTAATTCAGTCATGTGATTTAACAAAAATTCAGCTTAAGTTATAAAAATCAATAGTCATTTGTTACATTGTATATAATTTATCATTATTTTAGCACTATTATTTTTTTAGTAAAAATTTAGCTGATTTAGTCATAGTATTTGGCAAAAATTCAGCTCAAGTTACAAAAATAAATAGTTATTTATTATATTACACATGATTTAGCATTATTCAATACTAAGATCTTTTGGCAAATATTTAGTTAATTCAATCATATAATTCAGCAAAATTTTAGTTTTAATAACAAAAATCAATAATAATTTATTATACTATATATAATTTAAGCATTTATTTCAGTACTAAGATTTTTCATTATAATATTCATTAAAATTTCAGTCAAACTCAAAATTTGATAACAAATCAACTGATCTTAATAATCAAACTGATTTTTGTGAAAATTATAATATTATAATCAAATGAAAGTAATTGTCCTGAAAGAAATGATATAATTATCCCAAAGAGATAATAGAAATTATCCTAAATGAAATGATATATATATTCATCTCAAAGAAATGATAGAAATCATTTTGAATAGAATGATATATTTATCCTAAAGAAATAATAAAAATCATCTGAAAGAAATAATATAATTGTTTTAAAGAAATAATATAAATCATTCAAAAGGGACGATACAGTTGTTCCTAAAGAGATAATAGAAATTGTCTCTAAAAGAATGATATATTTATCTCTAAAGAAACAATAAAAACTATCTCTAAAGGAATAAATAATCATTCATAAAAAGACAATAGAAATTATTCTTAAAGGAATAAATAATCATTTCTAAAAGGATGATAAAAATTATCTATAAAGAAATGAACAATCATTTCTAAAAGGATGATAAAAATTATCCATAAAGAAATGAACAATCATTTCTAAAAGGATGATAAAAATCATCCATAAAGAAATAAACAATTATTTCTAAAGAAATAATAGAAATTGTCTCATAAAGAATTATATAATCATTTTTAAAGAAATGATAGAAATCGTTTCAAAAGGAATGATAAATGATGCATCATCATTTTGAAAAATAATTTTTTTATTATTTTTAAGAAATGATACATTATTGTTCTATAAGAATAATATATTTTTTTATTTTTTTAGAATGATTTCCTCATCATTTTCTTAGAATAATATTTATATGTATTATTATTTTGAAAAAATAATACTTTTCATTATTTTTAAGAAATGATTTATTATTATTCTAAAAATAATATTTTTTTATTATTTTTTCAGAATAATATATCATCATTCTAAAAGAATGATGTTTATTTTATTATTTTTTCAGAATAATATATCATCATTCTGAAAGAATAATATTTTAAATTGTTCTATTAGAATAATATATAATCATTTCTTTAAAATGATTTTTTATTATTCTTTTAGAACAATATCATTATTATTCTAAAAGAATGACATTTTAATTATTTTTAAGAAATAATTCATTATCATTTCAAAAAAAATGATTTTTTATAATTTTTTGAAATGATACATTATAGTTTTAAAAAAATAATTTTTTTTTATCACTCTATTATAATAATATACTGTACTGTCACCAGCTAAAAATTCACTATTGAAAAGTTGATCTACAAAGAATTATCAAACAATTTATAGAATTAATTTTATGTTGATCATGAAAATAGATGATTTGCAAAATTCTGGATTTTTCTAATTTTTAGGATTTTTAGGATTTTTAGGATTTACCGAATCTACATGATCATCATAATTTATTAGATTTTCCTAATTCCTTGTATTTTTATTATCTTAATTATTATCATTATTGTTATTTTTGTTATTTTTATTATTATTATTACAGTCAAATATTTATATAACGATATGTCAGGATATATAAAAAGTTTTTTAAAAAATATCATTATATTAAATTATACTAATATTTATATGACTTCAAGTATAGTGAGTAAATAAAATTTTATCAGTATATAAAGTTTTAATAATATATCAGTATATAGAAGTCCAACTATATCTCTATTATAATTACTATCTCTGTTATTCTTACTATATTAGTACTTGTAATTACAAATTTAGTTAGTTTATAGTATAATAACTAGTTAGTTATAGCAAATTTTTTTGTATAAATAGAATAGCTATTTGCTCAAGTTATAAATTAACTCTTTTGTAAGTTTCAGTTTTATTATAAGTTTAAGTAATAAATAATTGAATCAACTTTTAAAATAAAAATATTTTCCTTCTATATATTCACCATCTAGGATTTGATCATGAACTATTACACTAACTTATTTTTAAGTTTATCATTTAGAATAAATAAATTCTCTACATTTCTCCTAAGTTTTTAAACCTTTAAGTTTGTAAAGTTAAGTAAAGTAATTCTAAGGCATTCCTGATACCTGTAAGACATGAGATTTCCTAAAGTTGTAAAGTTTGATGATAAGAAACTTACTTGTTACAGTAAAATAACTTACCAAAATACATATAATAAGAAAATTATTTCTGATAATAACACTATTATTCTAAAAGAATGTTGTTATTTTTATTATTCTTTTAAAATAATATATTATTATTCTAAAAGAACAATATTATTTTTTTATGTTTTTTTATCATTCTTTAAAAAATATATCATCATTCTAAAAAAACAATATTTTACATCATTTTATTAGAAAGATATATAACCATTTTTTAAGAATAATTTTTCATTATTCTTTTGGAATGATGTTATTATCATTTTAAAAGAATAATATTATTTATTATTCTTAAAAAACAATTCATCATTATTCTAAAAAAAACAATTTTTTTATCATTCTTTTAAAGAATAATGTTTTTTTATTCTATTAAAATAATACATCATCATTCAGAAAAAATATTTTTTTTATTATTCTTTTGGAATGATTAAATTATCATTTTGAAAAAATAATTTTGTTATTGTTCTTAAGAAATAATTAAATTATTATTCTGAAAGAACAATTAAACTATCATTTAGAATAGGGATATTAAATGATCTTAAAAGTCCCAATAAATTTGTCAGTTTTAGAGAAGATTTTTATTTTACTAGCATTATATTTTACTTTCTAATGATAATTTATTAATTGAATATAAATTAAAAATATATATTAAACTTATGCAGAAACTCAGAATCTTAATTTTTGAAACTTAGCTAAGGACTGGGTCTCACCTTAGCAGTCTTATGTTAATTGTTAATTTTAAAGTTTATATTTCTTTTATAAGTTATTCATAAAATTTATTATTACAATTATTTATCAAGGATTACTTATTATAGATAAGTGATTAGACTTTTCTATAACTCGTAATTTCAATATTTATTTACAGTTATTTGGGATTGTTTAATATCCCTAATTTAGAAAAAATAATTTTGTAATCAAATGATGCAAAATCATTTATTTGAAATATTTATGATAAATAGTATATCTAAATTTCAGATTAATTTCAGTTTATAGTATAAAACTGATAAACTTTTGGAATATTTTGAAAAAATTTTTTCTTCCTTTTTATTTAGTGAGGCAATTTTTGGATGAAAAATTTATTTATTTCCTTTCTTTTTTCTTGAAATTCTTATTTTGAAATTAAAGTAAGTAAATCAGAAATGACTTTTTGGGTATTTTCCTTTCTTTTTTCTTTTTTTTTTAGAAAATTCTATGTTGGAATTAAGATAAGCAAATCAAAAGTAACTTTTAAATGGTTTTTAACTTGTTTTTCTTTTTTTTAGAAAATTTTTTTTTAAAACTAAGAAAAGTCTTATAGAGGTGATATTTTAGTAGTTTTCTAACTGTTTTCTTTGTTTTTCTTTACTTTTTTTAGGAATACATTAAGGTAAGCCTTTCAGAAATGATATTTTAATGGTTTTTAATTGTTTTTTTTATTTTATCTTTACTTTTTTTTAAGAATACATTAAGATAAGCCTTTTAGAAATGATTTTTAACTTTTTTTTAGAAATACATTAAGATAAGTCTTTCAGAGATGATATTTTGATTTTTTTTAACTGTTATCTTTTTTATTTACTTTCTTTAAGAATACATTAAGGTAAACCTTTCAGAAATGATTTTTAGTAGGTTTTCTAACTGATTTTTTATTTTTTCTTATTTTAAAAAATTAAATGTATCTTTTTGAATAAAATAAAATATAATATATATTCTTTTTGAGTAATTTATTATGTAATAATAAAATAAATTATAAATCATAAATAAACAAAAAATGAGTACTATTGGTTTTGATTTTATAAATAGCTCTTAATTGATTTTTGCTGATTGTTAACTGATTTTAAGCTGATTTATGTTAAATTTTGACCAATTTTTAATATAAATACTGATTAATAACCAAATTTTCTATTTATTCAAAATACTGATTTTTTGATAATGATTAGTAGAATTAGATTATATATTGGCTAATTTTCACTTTAAAATGTGATGAATTGTATTATTTTACCTAATGATCAAATAACTACTAATCATTAATTTTGAATGATTTTTGTGTGATATGAAAATGAGCAACTTCAGCTATAACTAAAAATACTGATTTTTTTGGCAATGATTAGTAGAAATTAGACTATATTTCAGCCAACATTCAGCACTTTAAAAAAGTGATGAATGGATTATTTTGACTAGTGAAAATGAAAGTTGCAATAGTTGAAATAACGTCATATTACATAATTTTCATATATAAAAATATTTTAAAAATAAATAATGTATAATCTTGAACAATATTACTTTATTTTTCATAAAATAACAATTATTTGATTTTTTATGGATCTGTCAATTCTGTTTTAGTTAGTAAAAACTAAGATTTAATTATAGATTACATTATGATAGATTCTAGTTTAGCCTTTAGTCATGTTAGATCATAATAATCATAATAATATTTACAGAATTTATCAGTTCAATTCTAGCAATGAATTTAATAAAATGCATGAAATTATGTAAATGATAAATCAGGATTTTTAGAATATGATGACCTTGTACTTGAAATAATCTGTAATATAAAGGTTAAACTAAAAACTAATAAGAGAATGTTATTTATAACAGATAAGTTTATATCATCTACATGTATCTTTATTAAAGATGGGAACTGTAATTAATATGTTACAACTTTTAATGTTGCAACTTACGTTTCAATTAGTTTTAACTTATATATGTTGCAACTTATAATGTTGTAACATATGTTGCAACTAATTTTAGCTTATGTTGCAACATTTTGTAAATTT
>CAMKVN010000759.1:0-24179 GCA_946474995.1 Funneliformis geosporum
TGAATTTTTACTATTAAACTTAGTAAAATAACTCTGCAGTTTCAGTTTTACTAAGAAAACTTAGTAATAACCGCCATCATGGCTTTGGTTTTATTAAGAAAACTTAATAATAACTGTCATCTCAGCTTCGTAATTATTTTATTAATAAAAAAATATTTCTGAAGTTATAAACACATTTTTTTACTAGATTTTTTAGTAAAAAAATGTTTCTGAAACTACAGACAAGTTTTTTACTAGGGTTTTTAGTAAAAAATGTTTTTGAAGCTGCGAAGGCGATTTTTACTATAGTTTCTTAGTAAGAGTCACTCCTGAAGCTTTGAAGATGGCTTTATTATTGATTTGAATCAAATCAAATATTTGAATACTTGATTTGAATTTAATCAAATTGAATCAATCATTAATTTGGATTTGATCAAATAAATCATTTTTTGATTTGAATTTAATCGAATTGAATCAAATATAAATTTGATTTGTATTTGATTTGATTTTCAAATTGAATATTCAAATATCAAATTGAATTGCAGAACCCTACCCATAATACTTTCGTAATATTATGTCATAATATTTATTACAAAATATTACAAAAATACAAATTATATAATCTTACAATAAGCTTATAAGTTTTCATAATATTATAGAATATAAGTTTATGCAATATTACGTCTATTAAATTTACTGATGAACATGCAAATTTATTGGGATTTTTAGAACCATTTAGGATTTTTTAACATTTCTAATGGCAGATCTTAGCCTCTTTTCTAACACAATGAAAACTAGTTATCTCAAATGCATTTTCTCTTTATTATATACTAACTTTTCTTTTCTTAATAGTAATTTAGAAACATGATGAGACAACCAATTGGTTTGGTTAGAGTCAGTAACCTCTTTGAAGAAGGCTAAGTAGCTTTTACTTTATTTTTTTTACTTTTGTATACTTTTTGGAATTTTCTTTTATACTTGTATTTAAAATTTGAAATTTTATAATAAATAAATGTTACATCGCATCTTTAATACGGTAAGTTATAGATAATATGTATCAAAAATTTCAATTTTAAAAAAAAATTCTCAGAATCCCATTTTAGCCAATATATTAATTAACGGTTAATTAGTTATTGGTTATTGCACACATACCTTGTAGAGTTACACAACTCGTAAAACCGCTGATTGATGACGTTTCCGTATTGACGTATCATGGGTAAAGGGCAAATAAAAGGTCAACACGTTTACAAATGATTTAAAATATAAAAATACGTTTACCAAATCCTTTCAATGGAAAGGCGATGCTTTTAACAGTCAAAGATTTCCGCATTGCTCCTGAGAAATATGTTGTACATACCTAAAAAAATTTCTTCTCTTCTCGGTATGTATAACAAACATTATTCGCTTTTTGTGTTTTACCTTACATTAATGATTGTCTCCAATAAATAGGTTGCCTCCTTTGTATTTTGCTCGTTACAACAATAACCCGTGTTGCAGCTATTACTAGTGCCGATTTATCACAAGACACTGCGACCCAGACAAATTCAGCCGTAATAACGGAAAATTCAGATGGTTTATATAATTTGGAAGAAAAACTTAACGGTATTTATATGTATAAATTTTTCATATTGTGAGAAAAAGTAGTTTATGTGTATAATTCATATTATAATTTTTGTAGCTGATGAATTATATCAAAGAGCTTTAATAATACTTCGAACACTGAAACCGCTCCCCAAGAAGCGGTTTGAAATCGACGATTCAGATCCTAGCCTATTCCTTCTTTCATATCGGTTTTTGGCAAAATGTATCTTCTCCGTTTTCGGATTACGTTCCCCAATTGCAGACACTGAAATAGGGAGAAAAGTTATTGCGGATTATAGGCATCCAAAATTGGTTAGGGCAGTTGAATTATTAGAGAAAGCTGCTTTTGAATACAATCATGATGGTGCACTATTTACTCTTGGAGAGTTAAATTTCGTAAGTAAATCAATTACTTACTATAGTAATGTTAAATTTTTTAATGAATAATTATGATTTTAGCACGCAAAATATACACATCCTCGTAATTTAACGGCCGCTCTCTATTATTATCGTGAATTGGCGAATCGATCCGGAAATGCAACAGCACAACAAATGGTTGGATTTATGTACGCGACTGGCATAGGAAATGTTGTTATGAGAGATCAGGGAAAAGTAAGTAATGTTTTTTATAACGTGATTAACCTATATTCTTAAAATTAATTGACTTTAGGCTTTATTATATCATACTTTCGCTGCACTCGGTCATGACACCGCTGCGGAAATGACACTTGGTTATCGTTATTTAATGGGTATTGGAGTACATCGTAGTTGCGAAGATGCAGTATTCTATTATAAGCGTGTAGCAGATAAAGGTATTCACGATTTTTAATTAGCTTTAATACCGAATATATTATTTGAACATTATCTTTAATTTTTAGCAATTGAATATTATAAATCCGGGCCTCCGGGAGGTCGTCAACTTCCATCTCCTCTTCTCAAGAGCAGATTATATGATGAGGACGGTGGAGTATATGGATATGGAGCTAGTGGGCCAGGTTCTGGTTATTCATCGAAACCAGACCAAGCGGTTTGGGATGATATACTAGAGTTTTATCATTATTCGGCTGAAAATGGAGATATGACGGCTCAGGTAGAGTTTTTAATACATATATATTAATTTTTTTAAAAAAGAAACAATTTGCGCGAATTAATGAGTATATCTACTTTTGCTATAGCTAGGTTTAGGGCAACTCTATTATCAGGGAACCCGTAATATTAATCAAAATTTCCCACGTGCATATAAATTTCTCAAGGATGTTGCTAACAATTATTGGCCATCAGAAAACACATTTGATGATCCACCGAATATGACTCCTAAACAAAGGCTTGCTGCTGGACAAGCAGCAGGAATTTTAGGGAGAATGTATTGGCGTGGTGAAGGAGTTGAGCCAAATAATAAAACGGCTCTCAAATGGTTTATTAGAGGTGTCCGATTGGTTCGTTAAAATTTTTAATTTTACTTTCTTGTTTACTTCTATTACAAACCAATATAATTGTTTATATTAAATATAACATAGGATGATCCAGTTGCTTGGAATGGACTTGGAATGATGTATATGGAAGGTGTTGAAGTAACGAAGGTAAACATATTAATTCATTGTGTTCATTGAGTTATATAATATTAATTGTCTCACCTATATTAATAAATAGAATTACGATCAAGCCATACATTTATTCAAACTTGCGGCAGAAAAAGAATATTCCGAAGCTCAAGTGAATTTGGGTTTAATTTACTTGCGTAGGTTGGAGTATAAATGATTCGTTATTTTACATAATTATCAATTTTCTCGTGACTAACATTTCATTTTTATATTTAGACCAGAAAGGTGATTATCAAACCGCTTTTGAATTTTTCCGATTAGCTGCAAACCAAGATCATCATATATTGGCTCATTATTACTTAGCTGAAATGTATGCTCAGGGATTAGGGACCGAAAAATCTTGTGCTGTAGCAGCTGCAGTATGTATATGTTTTTCCCGTTTGGTTTATTAATTGTCTACAACTTATTAATTTTCCTGGTAATACAGTTCTATAAAAATGTGGCCGAACGAGGTGATTGGTTACATTCACCATTTCCAGCAGCATATAGAGCGTATCACATAGGTGATAGAGACTCTGCACTAATAAATCATCTACTAGCTGCAGAGAAAGGTTATGAATTAGGTCAGGCAAATGCCGCATGGTTATTGGATCAAGGTATTTTAAATTTTTCTTATTTTAATTTAGTTTGAAAGTAAATTTATGTAATATTTGTAATTACAGATAAATCACGATGGCATCCACCACACTTAGTGCCAAAGGTAGACCCATTTCGAGAGAAATTAGCATTAATATATTGGACACGATCAGCGAATCAAGGAAATGTTGATTCACGTGTAAAAATGGGAGATTATTATTTTAAAGGATTTGGTACAGAAGTTAATTATGTAAAAGCTGCTGCTTGTTATCAAGTAGCTGCAGAAGCGGAATCAAGTGCAATGGCTATGTGGAATCTTGGATGGATGCATGAAAATGGCATAGGAGTAGCTCGAGTTTGTTTTCTATTATTATTTATATTTGTTTAATATTCTATTTATTTTATAAAGGTGATTTAAGATAATTTGACTTTTTATTTAGGATTTTCATCTTGCTAAAAGATGGTATGACCAATCTCTCTCAACCAATCCCGACGCGTATTTACCAGTAAAATTATCTTTAACTAAATTATATGCAAAAAGTTTTTGGAATTTTATTTCTAGAAAGGAAATTTTGGATGATGCAGATGAATCGTCCAGAATGTTATGGTGGGGCGATCCGTCGTCTAATGGTGAAGATGAAGAAACTGGTGGGTCAGTGGAACAAGTTCGAACAATGTCTAAAGAAGGTTCCAACTTAAAAGAGCGAAAAGAATGGGATGCAATAGGCCCGGATGGTGAACAATTAATTAAGAATTATAATGCTCGAAAGAAAGGTGTTGATGAATTTTCAGATTCTTCGAGTAATTTAGAAGATGAATATGATGATGAGGAATACGGGAGAGATGATTTAATTGAAAGTTTAATGATATTAGCATTGTGTCTTTTGGTTGGTTATTTGGTATATTTAAGGCAATTAAGATGGAATCAAGCAGAGAACAATCGAATAGCAGGTATTGGTGTTGCACGTGTATGGCGACAAGGTGGTGATAATGGAGCTGCTCAAGCCAACAATGCCAATGATGCTGAAAGATTTGGATGGGAAGGAGCTGGAGGAGATTAAGAAATTATATCAAAATAATAAAATGCATTCAATTATAAATACATTAATATAAATATTTTAACAAAAAAAAACTATAGGTTGAACCTAAAAATCATTAAATTATTAATTATAAAAACCCCATTGGTTAAAAATTAAAATTAATTAATCATATCAAAATTGAGTAATAAAAATAAAGTAATAATGTAATGAGGTGTCAAATTATCCTTTTGAAAACGTAATCAATTGTTTTAGCATTTAAAGTTCATCTACTGACTGGCAAATTTATTTTGAATAAATAGATTATATATCAAGGGTCGCGATCATCTACAAATAAATCATAAAAAATTATAAATCGTTCTCCTTTGAATTTTCTCCAGTAGAAATAACAATGCGATTATTTAAGTTTAATATATTCTAATTACGTGATACTTGTATATACAGTATATTACTATATCAAAATCAAAATCAAAATCTAAGATCGCGGAGCGCAATGTAAAATATTTCCCATCTTTATACAAAATCCAAATTTTTTTATTCGATTTTTATTATTATTACTAAGTCAAAAAAAAAGAGATAATTTAAAACTTTTTAAAAATTTATTAAAATCTTATATCAATAAAAAGGAACAATGTATTAAGATCTAGGTTTTTCTTTCTTTTCTTTGTATCTATAAATATTGACAAAAATATTAAAGATCATCATATAGAGTCGATATTGAAAAGAATTAAAGTTAAAAGATGAACTTACAGAGCAAGGAGAGATACCCCCGACACTTTGACTACTTTGAATCGAACTCCAGGGATATCCCCGATCTAGAAAATAAATAAAATACAATTAGATCCCGTTGAATTTAAGAGAAAATTTTAAATGGCCGATTACTTACAGCACGACCTTTACGACCAAATCCAGCAATTAGGACTTCGTCATTTTCATCTACATAATTCAAGCAACCGTCATTGGGAACGAAAGCTGTAACCTTCTTTCCATTTTTAATTAATTGAACACGAACACACTTGCGAATAGCAGAATTTGGCTGTTTAGCTTCCACACCACTTAATGATCACATATAAATTGAGATTAGAGAAATAATCAAGTACAATTCAAAGGAATAAATAAAAAAAGTTACATTTTTTCAAGTACAATGCCTTTTGCGTGAGAAGAACCGCCAAACGGTGATGATTTATACGCTGTACCTAATGCCCTCTTCTTATATGCTTTATCGGCCCATCGCTCTTCACGACGGTGTGTGCGCAATTTACGGGCACTTTGTAATCCTCTTGGTTTTCCTTTACCTAATATAACATAAATTAAATAGGATATCAAATTTGTCGAAAAGAAAGAATTATCAAATCAATATTAAAGTTAGGTTTACACTTTTAAAATATCCCAAATAATTAATCGATAACAACCCATTTTGCTTGATATAATTTTTAATAATGAACTTATATAACTTACCCATTTTTTTTTAGGAGGATGATGAAAATGATCGAATCTTTTTCCTTTATTTTTTTTTTTTTATGGAATCGCACCTAAATTCTATTGGTTGAATATATATATGTTGGCCACGTGACTATATTGTTAATATATGTTTTAAAATAATCAAGATTATTAAGTAAAATAATAATAGAAAGGAAATTAGGACATTAATCTCTAATTTATCTAATAATAATTTAATTATCACTAATTAATGTATTATATTAAATATATAAAATAAATATATTATATTAAATATATCAATCATTTACTTCTTCATATTTTTTATATTATAATAATTCTGCAATTAATGGAAAAAAATTGAATTGATATTTTTCAAAAATCTCTTTATAAAGCTGTAATTTAAATAATATTTTTTATGTAATAGAATATTTTTTCAAATTAAATTACTACAGTATAAAATATATAAATTTTTATATTAGTTTTATTTTATTAAGTTTAAAAATAAATTTAATAAGTTTAGTATTAATACAATATGAACTAAAATTTATAAATTAATCAGAATTAAAAATTAGTATAACTCAGATTAATCATCTTTAGCATTTTAATATATATTTATTTGCAATTGTAGATTCTTATATTTAACTACTTATAAAATGCTACTAAAAGTATAAAAATTCAGCTTATATCTATATAAAACAGTAAGATATTAAATATAAATAATATAATTAATAAAACTTAATTAGAAATTTTAAATAATAATAATGATAAATTATTAAATTGTTATTATTCTGATAATGATTATTATTATAATAAACTTAAAAGAAATATAAATCAAATATTACAAACTGTTTTTAATGTTAAAAAAATAAAA
Organism: Funneliformis geosporum; assembly: GCA_946474995.1. Classification (NCBI taxonomy): domain Eukaryota; kingdom Fungi; phylum Glomeromycota; class Glomeromycetes; order Glomerales; family Glomeraceae; genus Funneliformis; species Funneliformis geosporum. Next base: position 7,086 of record CAMKVN010000759.1, read on the forward strand.
GAATTAACAGTATTTATAAATAAATTCTAGTTTATATTTAAGAATATGAAAATGTAAAAAATCAGCTGCCTTATAAATAATTTATATAAGAAAAATATACAGAAATAATACGTTTTAAAAACATATAATATACATAGAAAAATAGTATAATAAATTTATAAATATTTTTATATACTAGATACTGAAAATTGTCTTTTTCCATATGCAGAAAAATATAGAATTTATATGTCTAATCAGTATATTATATACGTAATTTTACATAGATTTTATACGTCTAATCAGTATATTGTATACATTATTTTTGGTTGGATTTTATACATCTAATCAATATATTGTATATATTATTTTTAGTTGCAATTTTTATATATTTAATTATTAATAAATATAGTTTTTAAAATTAAAAAATTTTTATTAAAAAAAAAATAAAAATAAAATAATTTTTATTTATTCTATATAAATTAATTAATTATAATATTAAATAAGAGTTTTATAATTTAAAATTAAAATTTAAATATAAAATATAAAATTTTACCCAATTCTTCTAAATCAGAACAATAAATTTTTCATTTTCATAAATTATTATTATATTTACTAGTCAAAATAATTCATTTTGTCACTTTTTTAAAGTATTGAGAGTTGTCTGAAATATAATCTAATTCTACTAATTATTGCCAAAAAATCCACATTTTGAATAAATAGAAAATTAGCTATTAATCAGCATTTATATTAAAAATTAATCAAAATTCAGCATAAATCAGTTTAAAATTGATCAACAATTAGCAAAAATCAATTAAATAATAATTTATAAAATTGAAATTAATAAAACTCATTTTTTATTTATTTATGATTTATAATTTTATTTTATTATTACATAATAAATTAATAAATTACTCAAAAAAAAAATATATTATATTATAAAAAAGATATATTTGATTTTTTAAAGATAAGAAAAAATAAAGAAAATGTTTAAAAAACTACCAAAAAATCATTTCCAAAAGGTTAACCTTAATGTATTTTTAAAGAAAGTAAAGAAACAATTAAAAAAATCAAAATATCATCTCTGAAAGACTTACCTTAATATATTCCTAAAAAAAAATAAATAAAAAATAAAGAAAATAGTTAGAAAACTACCAAATATCAACTTTATAAGGCTTATCTTAATAGAAAACAGTTAAAAAATACCACCTTTGAAAAGCTTACCTTAATTTCAAAACTAAAAAAAAACAAGAAAAACAAGTTAAAAACCATTTAAAAATTACTTCTGATTTATTTACCTTAATTTCCAAAATAAAAATTTTCTAAAAAAAACAAGAAAAAAGAAAGGAAAATGCTATAAAAGTCACTTCTAATTTGCTTACTTTAATTCCAAAAAAATAAGAATTTTCTAAAAAAAAGAAAAAAAAAGGAAAAAGTTAAATTTCTTCTCAAAAATCACCTCACTAGAAAAAAAAAAGAAGGAAAAAATTTATTCAGAATATTCTAAAAGTTTATCAGTGTTATATTGTAAACTGAACTAAAATTTAAATATTATTCATTATTTATCATTATTATACAAGTCAATTACGAAGTCTACTAACTGAAAAATAGACTTCAACATGTATAACAAGGTTTTAGGTATCTGAAAGATAATGATTTAACTTAATAATTTTAAGAACTTGTTCACATTAATAAAACTATTGAATTAACAATATAAGTAAAGGGAATGTTAAGGATATATAAATATAAATTGGGAATATGTATAAATACTTTAAATATAATGAGAGAGCAATAATGATAAATTGGATTTTATGTCATGAGTTTAACAGATCATTATTATAGGAATAAAGTTTAGTTTATTAATAAAATATAAGTAGATCAATACAATTCAATAAACTAAATAAGCTTATTGACGAATTTCAAATACATTATTTTATTGGAAAAGAAATTTCTTTTTGATTTTTCTTGTATAAGATTTAATTGTAGAAATTATATAATTAACCAAAATTTCATAATATGTATCTTCAGTAATGTGATTAAATAAGGAAAGTAAAGGACCTAATCTAATCAAAAAAAAACACCTCTAAAATATATGATCAAAACTTTTTTGAACTATAGTTGCAATGCAGTTTTTATAGAATTCTTTAAAAGATTCATGCTATACATGTCTAAAACCTGAAGTTCTAAATTATGTGTAAGTAGACTGTTTAATCAGGTTACTTTTTAAAATTTTCTACTTTCTAATTTTCATAAGTACAAGCCTAAGAATAACATTTTATTTTATTTCTTTTAATTGAAATAGGGAATATGTGAATGATGACCTTTCTTAACCAATTTATTATGAATAGTTTATATAAAAATAGGTTTATTTATTTTGGTTATATAGTTTGAACATATTTTAAAAAGAGTTTGATGATAAGATTTTTTATTTCTAACCAATAAACGCTTAAGACATTTGCTTTTGATTTCATTAAGAAATTATGATTTATCAGTTCGTTTTATTAAAAGTTGATTTTGTTTATAAAATTCACATACTTATCCTTATCATATAGATGAATGAGAACAATCAATAACTGCAGAAATTCTGCTATTTGTATGCCCTAACTTTTTACTATTTTTCAAGATACATTATTGCAATTTTTTTTAAAAAGTATAATATGATGTTTTATTTATGTTATTTTTTCAATTAAAATCATGTGTAACTTAAAAAAATTGTAGCTTGATCTGCTAGAAATATAATGAAATATACTTCTTTTGTATTACGTTAATTGGTAGCCAATACATTTTATATTCCCCTATATATCACAAAATCAACTGCACTTTTTTTTAAAAAAAATAAGAATATCCCTATTGATGATTTAGAAATAATCTAATTGAAAGTTAAATGTTAATAAATTGATATCAATAAGAATAATCTTATTGATATTTTTATAATACCTTGATTGAAATTCTAATGTCTTTATTTGTGTCATTATTCTCATCAATTAGAATTATCTGATGCTAAATAAAAAATAGGAGATCAATAAAGTTCAATCTGACAATTCAGATTTAACCTAATTAGTTTTCTATTTGTTATCATTTGATTAATGTAAAGATTGTATTTTATGAAGATTTATAGTATTACAAAGATTTATGAAGGCTTATATATAGGAGCTTTGCAATAGAAAGGGAGGAAACTCTAAAAAAATTAAAATTTTATTTTTTAAGCTAATTATGATTTTTTTTGTAAAATAAGTTCAGATTTAACATTAACTCAAAAAAAAAAATTTTTTTAGAGTTTTCTCCCTTTCTATTGCAAAGCTCCTATATTATAACTAGTGATACCTGACTAAACTCTTTTTTGAAAAATTGTAATTTCGTCAAAAGTTTCATCTCTTTAATATTTTTATATAAGTAAATATAAAATTATTATATTTTTTAATGTATTTTAATTTAAGAAATTTAGATCAAGTTAAATATAATTTCAGCAATTAAGTAAAATAATTTCATCATTAATAAAAAACTAGTTTTGTCATTTTCGTTTCGTCAATTTTGTCATATTAAGAAAGGTAATTTCGTCAGGTATCACTAATTATAACTAAAACTCAAAGATTATATATTACTAAAAATTGTTTTTTATAAAACTTATATCACAAAGATTTATGAAGATGTAAAAGTAAAAGAAGAGTTTATTGATAATAATATAAGAAGAAGAAATAAAAATAAAAAGAATAAATATAATAAGAAAAAGGTAACTTTATGAAGAAAAAAATATACAGCTATTTAAAATATTTTGTAAAATTGTTAATTGTTTATAGCCTATCAAATGCTGCTTTTTTTATAAGTTTTAAGCTATTATATTTATTATTTTGAAATACATATAATAATAAATTAAATAAATTAAATAAATAAAATATATTAAATAAATTAAATACTATATGTTAAATATATCAATTATATTAACTATATTAATAATATTAATATTTTTGAGGATTTCATTCATAAACAGTTATTTGTATTAGATATAGTAGCTTAAACATTTCTAAACTAGTAAAAAATAAACATATATTTTGCAATAATTGTGATAATAATACTATTAATTCAAAGAAACATTTAAAGTAGATACAAGATAATAAGAACAATTAAAGCATATGAGAGCTTAAAACATTAAAACAATAAGTTAATAAAAGGTATTCTCAAGCATTTTCCTCAATAGATTTATAAATGATTTGATTAGCTAAAAAAGTAAAGCATTTAAGTCAATAATACCAGAAGCTAAAAGGCATTTTTTTTTTGATAAAGCTGCGCTAATTAGCTAAAAAATTTAATTGATGGAATATAAAAAGAGATTGCTCAAATAAACTCTCTCATTTTTTGCATTATGCTGATCATAACACCACTTTTTATGATAGTTATAGAATATTGTTATTATTATTATAATGAATAATAAATTACTTGTTAAATTAGTAAAAGAAGTTAGAATTAAAATACTGCAAATTATTTTGATATTTTTTTATTCATAATGAAATGAAATTAATAGAAAGATAAAAAGAGGTTGATCAAGCAATGATCTCTGCAATTATTATTTTTAAAATAATCAATATCCAATATAATCATCTCTTAAAATCAAAAAAATTGGTATAATTGTAAATAAGTTATATTATGATTATAAAAGAGAACTTTTTAATAGTTTATTAATAATTTTAGCTAAACAAAAATATGTTTATAAGAATGAAGTGGCTATATAAAGAATCAACTGCATATTTCTTTTTTTATGTTTAATTATATATAAAATTGTCATAATAATAAACTATAGCAAAGAATAATTTTTACACAAAATTAATTATTATAGTTATTATAGTACTAATTTCTTTCAAATTTAAAAAAAAAAGTTTTCGTTCAAATGATAAATTAATAATATATATGTACCAATTATTGATTATCACACTAGATTGCAATGTTCATGCGTAAGTTTATAATGACAAAGACATCCATATCGCAATTGGCTTCGGAAAACGTTGTATTTAATGTTACTTGCTGAAACTAGAGGGATTTTCCACTTGAAGTGCAGGTGCTTTATCAACAAAAACAAATTCGTTGTTTCAAACTAAATCAAGAAATACTTACCTTTATGAATAATTAACAAAATTTGTTTGTCATTGACTAGACTTTTCCACGTATTTTCATCGATTTGGTCACGTTTCTTGCTTCCTTTAAGAAGCAAACTTTAAAATTATTTCACCTAAATCTTCTGATCTGTTTTCTAAACCCATATCACAAAAACATGAATCAAGACTAAAGGCCGGAAAAACGCCACTTTCTGAGCTTGATCTATATTATATACACCTACTAGCTCTAGGTGCTAGATGCATAATATAGGTTTGTGGTGTGGCAGGAGGCGACAGTTGAAGAATTTTGAAATGACAAGCACGCATATATATCAGAGGGTATTTTTTTGGCAAACCGACAAACCCTTTGTTAATCTTGCGTTAATACTAATTTTCAGTCGTTAGTATCGTAAGATAACAATTTGATGCGGGTTGGGTGGACTATAAAACCAATCTGATAAAGCATACCACATGCATAAAGCAGTTAGACAACTTAAAGTAGCAGGTTTTGTTGACTCGAACTGAATGAAGATAATTTTTGCGTATATATATTTCAACTAATCTCTCCGCTTCAACTTGCTTCACCTCTTCTAAATTTTCAAATGCGATGTTTATTGGTTTTCAATTTCGTCAAAGTTATTTTTTTTTTATTTGTAAATAAAAATAAATTAGATCATTCATATTTCTAAATACGGACAAAAATCATTTTGTAATTTGATTATATTTAAAATCTAAAATTGTGGTTTAATAAAGCTTCCCCGGATAGACTGATTTATTAATATTGTTACTAGCAAAAAAAATTCGGAAATTTTAATTTTTCGAAATTTACCGATTTGTATCAAAATTGTGGCAAAAAACACGCTTAATGATAAATTTCGGCTATTTTTTTTTAAAAAATAATAAACATTTATAATCATCTGAAGTTCTTAAAATGGATTACAAAATCCTCGTTTTTAGAAATGCATCCAATTTATCACACTTTTAAAACTTTACAGGATAGTTGTGTTTGTACCAATTACATTCTGTGCGCAGTGCTACAAGAATACTATTGATTTTATCACGTGAATTGCATTTACGAAGCTCCTTGTATTTTATTATTGCCTACTTACGCCCATAAACTAATATGAAACAAAAATAGTAATGAATTTGGATTTTAAAGGAATGAATTTTGGCTGCAATTTTTTAAAATAAACTTTTTCTGCACTTTCATATTAACCATATTGGGTAAGACAAAATAATCCCTTCTTTAGATAAAATTGACATAGTATTTTTTTTTTCGAATGTTTGAAAGAAATAAAAGTTCGAAATATGGAAGTTAGAATGTAAAATAAAAAAAAAAAAAATTCCTGATAGGAAATTATATCTGCAGGAAAATTTTAATTATTTAATCGATAAAGAAACTTGTTTATTTTTTAATAATGATTGAAATTTGAAAGAAGAATTTCCTGTATGTATGTATTACTATTTGGTCATAAATAATTCTTTTCAAAATTTTTTTTTTTTTGAAAAAGATAAGGAAAAAAAAAGTTTTTTTGGCGTTTATAAAAGGTAATATGACGTTCAAAGGATTTTTTATCGAACATTTGATTCTCGTAAATCTCTCACGTGAGATTATTTTTATATGAAATCCCAATTTTTATTTATTGATAATGCATGTCGCTCATCTTTATAATCAACCTCCTCAAAAATCGACCAAAATCCAAAATAAAATTAGATGTTGCATTTTGAAATACTGAAAATCTTCGGGGGTTAATTTTTGTTATGACATTGAACTTTAACAAACAAGAAATTTTCCTGTGTAAAAAAAAAAAATAATAATAAAATTTTTTATATATATAAATTAATTAAAATAATTAAAAGCTTAATCCAACCAAGCCCCTTATTTTTTTATCCCACACCGTAAAATTTTTTTTCCTCGTCTTTCTTTTTAATATATAAGCTGTGGTTTCTATTATTTTTGGCTCACCTAATTCATAAGGTTTCTTTTGTAAAGGTCCTTTGAAAATTTAGAAACTAGTTTTTATTAATAAAAGTTACTTCAAGTTAAACCTGATAATTTTTTTTTTTTGAATTATGTCCTTGCAAAAAAGTCGCTTTACACATTTTAGCATTCTTTTTGCGTTTAATTTACTGAACGCGCACACAACCTTTGCTCAGAGTAATATTACAGGTATATATAAATTTTGCTATATTAAATCCTATCTAGAAGTTTTTTTTTTGTTTTTATCCAACCCTTCTTTCTTAATTATAGAACCAATAAATTGTTCTGGTTTTACTACCTGTGGAGAATGTACTAGTCGTTTAGGGTGTGGTTTTTGTGTAAAGGTATGTCCATTTTTTTCCTTTACCTTTTAATATTTTCGTTCGTTTGTACTAACTAATATCTTAAAATTAGGACGATATATGCGTACAAGGTAGTTGGAATGAACCTTTCAAGAACCCAAAGTTATGCCAAGACGATAATTGGGAATATGAATATGCTCAATGTTTTGGTAAGCGAACAATAATTCTTGAATAATCTCCCTCAATCAAATCCAATCAGAATTAACTTTTTAAGATAAATCTTTTTTTAATTTACATGACAGTCACCCATAAGCAGGCCCTTATATCTTTAATTTCAGCAGTCGCGGGGATACTATTTATTTCAGTATTACTCTGTCTCTGTTGTTGTATTTGTCGATGTTGTAGAATAAGAGGATCACCTGATGATGAAAGAACTCCTTTATTAGGGAGTGATACTCTTGCAACACAGCACTTTAGGCGCGCTTCATTTTATAATTATAACCGAAATCGACCTTTTGAAAGAAGAGGTAGAACTTTGAGTTCTGGAACTGTTAATGCAATGCAATATGGTGGTGCTAGAAATTGGCGAAATGGTAATGAAGAATATATGTATGGTTATGGAGCTCCTAATCAACCTTCAATGTTATGGGTGAATGAAACCCCTGGCGTTCCAACAGATTACGCAATGAGCTCTCATAATAATAGTCTTGGCAATGGTGAATGGAGGAGATGGGAAAAGAAACGGGAAGAATTATTAGCTAAATATGCTAAAAATTCTTCAGAATGCTGAAAATTCAACCTATTTTTTTTTTCTTTGTAAATTTTAAAAAAATAATTTTTATTTATACCTTATTTATTTATTTAATATATATATATATATATATATTATCCCTAATTTGATATTGATATTATCATATCAAGGATTTAAATTTACTGAACTTTTTTGTATATTGCGCACATTTTTTAGGACAGTTTGATTATTTAAACAATCATTTGTCTTTTCTGTTTATATATTGCTTGCATTTATTTGATATTTATGCAAAAAAAAAAAAACTTTTGATTAAATTTTTTTTTTTCCTTATCTTTTTTCTTTTCTTTTTTATATTTCTTTGATCGAATACAAAAGGACATTTGGAATCATTATGTTGTATATCATCAATATCATCATTTCCTTCATATATAAAAATTTTAATTTTCTACTCAAAATAAAATTAACTTGGCTACGCTTTCAAATATATTTTTTTTTAATTAACTTAAAAAGATTATGCTTTTTTAAAAGTGAAAAATTAATAATTCAATCTATAAATACATAAATAATTTTTTTTTTTTGATTTTGAAAATGAGGTTAATCAGATGGGAAATTACTCACACGATTAAAATTAAAGTTTTGCTTCCAGTTTACCAGCTTTAACTGGTCTACTCATTAAATTAGTCATCACGACGACGTCAGCTGTAGTAGGTGTACCCACCATTTCAGCTAATCTTAATACACGCGAACTTACTGTAGCATTATCTCTACGATTTTTCCCTTCTCTACGAAATTTACCAATCCTTTCAACTAGATCCCATAATTTACCCTTTGTTTCTATTGCTCCTTCTGAATTTCTAGTTGGTACATAATCAGAATGTAACGCAATTGTTGGCATTACTTTTGTGTTTCGACTACGTTTTACCATTATAAGCCCTACTTCTTCCAACCTAATAAATGCATTTTTTAAAGTTTCCTTATTTATAGCTTCAAAATATGATAAATCTCCTTGATAATATAACGTTTTACCAAATAGTTGACATTTATTATGAAAATCTCGTTCATTGAACCATGTTATAGGAACAGGGTCTTTTGTTGCAGTATTAGTAGTTGTGAGAGAAATGGTTGGCGTCATCGAGAATAAACTAATAGCTGTATAATTATAACATTTAATTAAAAATTAATATACGACGTCAATCATTTAATTCATATATAGTTACTTACCAGCTAACCAATATGTTTCAATAAAAGGCCATATTAGGAAGCAGTAAAAGTCTTGTGACATTAAATGTAATCGTATCGTTAAGATTTTTTTAAAAAAAAAAAAATAATAAAAAATATAAATCGTCTTACCATAATTCTCTCGTCCAATTGCTCTTTCCTTATCAGATAATAAAACATAACTGTCTACTAATTCCATGACTTGATCATCCTGCAGGTTTACTTAATATTAGATAAATAAAACTTTATCATTATAATTATAAAATAATCTTAAACATACTATTAATCCATTGATCGTATTTTCCAAATTTGTTTCGATTTCACCAGGTTGATATACAAATTCAACCTTTAACAACTGAGATAAAAATGTTACTTCATCCAAAAGTGTAGACATATGAAGTCGTTGCGTTGATTTAGCTCCTCCCTGTTTTATTTTTGTATACATTGCCGCAGATATAATAGCTAATAAAAGTCGATAAAAATAAAAAAAAAATATATTAATTCCTAAACCATTGAAAAGAAAAATGAACATATGAACAATGCACATACCTTCTGATACAAATAGATGCATCACCTTATAATATCAATGAATATTGAATTAGTCCTTATTAATGTCCAATAACTTATACATCAAGTATATTTACCTGATTGCGATAAAAACTTAATTCAAATCTTTTTTCTGCATAAAAAACTGGCTCCAGCAATTCTTTTCGTTCTTTAATCAAATCCTTTAATACATTGATAGCCCTATGATAAAATTTAAATTAGAAACAATTGCATCTTATTATGTAAGAAAATATATTAATAAAATCAAATTTACCTATCAACGATATCTCCAATGCTCATACCACTAAAATCTGCTACACGTCCTCCCTTAGCTGTAATCGCGGCTCTTAACCATTCTACACGTCTAATTAACTCCTTTCTACCAACTCCCTATAAATGTTATTTGGTTAATTTAAATGATAATAAGGTTATCGTTAATTAAGGATAAGTCAGCTTAAAAACTTACTCGACCACGTAACGTTAATATTACGGTACCAACTTTAATAAACAAATATTTTAAATTGTTAGAAAAATACACCGTTATCATATACATCAAAAATATATATTTATATATATATATAAACTAACCAAGAGCAGTCGGCATTACTACCGAAACGGAATTCTAATTATTGTTATTAATGGGAAGATGATAACATTTAAATGTCAGGCGATTATTTCTTTTTAATAAATTTATCTAATTTAGGTCAAATACTTACAATGTCTGACATAACCCTAAATACGATTCGATATTTAATAAGATTGTATGATGTATGTTATCAAAACAAAAAACAAGGCCAATGGAATTTACTATGTGATAATACATACTGATAGGCAAGAGCTCTCAACAATGTAATTTTTTGCTGATCATTGTTTAGATCAAAAGACCTGCAGTAATTCAAAAATTTGTGAATTAAATATTTAAATACCGAAATAAATAATATAAATTAGACAATTACTTTCTCCTCTCAATTTGATCTTCAATAAATCCTTTGAGCGAATATGGTTTGGCAAATCGTACTAAAAAGATTTCATATAAATCAAATGTTGATAAATGAATTTATAAAATTATAGATAATAATAATATGTTACCATCAATTCGACCCCATTTAAGCTGTAATAATCTCGTATTGGTGACTATACCCCATAAACTTTCTCTTTCTTTGGGATTTCCTAACAATTCATTAACATAGGTTTCTGTCTCGATCACTTTATCATATTGAATGGACATAGGAACAATCCAACAATCTTTTGCCCTTTCCGTTAATATGCATTCTAATACTATTTTTAGAACACCTAACTTCGGTGGTAGCAATTTTCCAGTTCTACTTCTTGTGCCTTCTATGAAACATTCAACATTATGGCCACGTTCCAATAAGCCCTCAACATATTCTTTTACCACACTACCGTATAGTTGATCTTCTCCCCAAGAACGCCGGATATAAAATGCACCACCTTGCTTAAGTATTCTACCAACAATTGGTAGATCAAGATTATCACCTGCGGCAATATGTGGAAGAGCAAGTCCCAATCGGAAAAATATATATGATATGACAAGATAATCAATATGAGATTTGTGACATGGAAGGATAATAAGAGATTGTGAATTTTGAGCAGCAATAATAGCTATTCGACGAATCTAAAAGGTCAAATAAATCATACATATATAATATGTTAATTATAATAAAGAAAGTATTTTAACGAAACACAAAAGTTTAATTAATCTTGCCTCAAGAAACTCGCGTTCTGATATGTGAATTCCTTGATGATACATTCTTACTAGTATATTATTTACAAAAAAGCCGAAAAGTCTAAAAAGGAAATAACATGATGAACATCTCCTCTCTTAAATACACAATTATTAAATTGATGATCTTAATTCAAAATGGTCACAGTTATAACAAACCTAATAAACCTCAAACTATTCAGGTCTGCAACTAATTTATCAACCATCCCATTTGCAACAGTTTGTAATTCCTTTTCTAGTAATTTTTTCCTTTTTGCAATCACCTTTGATGTAGCATTTGGTATTGATTGTGCAAGTTGGTTGGCCTGCTTTTCGGCCAAATATGCAATCATGTAAAGAACTATAATATAATTTAAATCATTATTATATGTTAATTATAGATGTAAATATAATACAGACTATTATTTCTTAATGATTATTGGTTTTACCGCGTTCACTATTAAGAACCCGTTCCTTCACTTCTTCTGTATATCCCTCGTATAATATCCTTGTTCCTATATAATTTTTGTAACTTCTCCAACCCTATAATTTAAATCAAAACGTTAATATTGCTTAATAGTTGATCAATCAAATGAGACCAAAAGATCAGACTTACCGTTCCTTGATAGAAGGCACCCATTTGTATCATAAAAGCTACCGGATCATCACGAAAGTGACCGGGGTGATGTCGTCTATTTTAGTTGACAATACCAAAAATCGTAATGGATAGTTAAATTTTTATTAAAATGGATCTATAAATTTTGTTGCAATTTTTTTTTTTAAAAAAAAAATTCTTATGGAGTTTAAGCGGCAACGGTTTTAGGACACGTGTGACAATATTTATTTTTTCCCCTTCACTTATGTAAGTCAAGCCGTAGGATTACAAACTCACGTCAAGTTTCTTTCTTCAGCACTCCCGGTATCTCCAGTAGGTTGTAAAACTATTTCTTTGGGTTTCTCCTCACTGACAAGTGACGGTATTGGAGGTGAAGTATCAGTTGAAGTAATTTTAGCCTTTCCAACTTTCAAAGACGACATTGGCTCGTCTTCGATAGGAGCAAAAGGCAGAATTAATGGTGGATCGACTTTAGATTTTTCTTTGCGCATTTGTTAATGTAAAAAAAGTATGGAAGATATCAAGTATTAAAGATTCGCATTCCAGATGAAAATAATCGTACATATCGATGATGTTACACGCAAATTTATATATAATATTATATAATATATGGTTTTTCTCTAAGAATTATGTGATAAACTAACATATTAAAGATAATGCTATTATATAATTAATAAAAAAGTATTTCTCTTAACGTTAATTTATTTCTAAATATTTTATGGCTTTTTTATTAGCTTCAATATTTTTACTTTAATATTCTTTTTTTATAATTTATAATTAATAATTTAAATAATTTAATTATTAATCTATTTATAAATATTATGTATAATGCTTGTGTTTTTGTTATATTTTATAATATCCTAAGTAATAAATATTAAAAGATATTTATATTATTATTGATTTAGCATATTTATTTTAATAAAAGTAATTTTAAATTATGTATATTAAAATTAGTAGTATCATTTATAACAAATTCTGTAGTTGACTTAGTTAGCCATTAAAAACTTTTCAGTTGACTCAGCTATTGACTAAGTCAAGTTTCTTATTTAAATTTAGTGACTATAATTATATTATTAATATTTTAATATTTAACAAAAATTTTTAAAATTTAATTAATGTTGCAAAAAGTAAATAATCATAAGTTACATTATAAATAATGTTATAAGAATTCTATTTGACTAAAAATTTGAAGATTTATTTAATTAAAAATTTTACAAGATTTTGACTTATATCAAATTTGCAATATCAACTCAATCATAGCTTAGTCAATAACTCAACTATTGATTCTAATTCCAACAGCTAGTATTACTAATTAAATTAAAAATATATGTGTATATGGGAGGCGGTCAGTAGAAAAGTGGGAAATCCAAATTTTGATCAAAATTTATATTATTGGACCACTTGGCTGATCTCGGTCATGTGCACAAAATTAGCTTAATAATTAAAATTAACAAAAATTTTGGATTTCCCCCTTTTCTACTGACTGCCCCCATATTATAATAAAATTTTTTATTATAGAATAATTATTAAATAAAATTTGATTTTTTAAAATAAAAACTATAAAGAAATATATTAAATAAGCTTTATTATAAAAATTTAAAATAAATATTAATAATTTATTATATTTTATTTTATATATTTTGTATTGAAAATGATAATTTATTTTTATTAAAAATATTAAAATATATAATAAAATAGAAAAAATTAAAATCCAACTCTATATGATAAAATATTTCATATAAAATTAGGTGACAAATTTTAGTTGTGTATAGGTAATTTATTTATTTAATATAAAATAAAAGATATATTTTTACTTTTTTTAAAACTTTAAATTTTAATTTTATTTATTATTTTAAACATAAACTATTATTAATAAAATAACAAATATAGGTTGCTACTAGTTTTAATATTAAAATTCTTATTTTTTAAAAATTTTCTTAAAATCAAAAATCCATTTTCTAAGATAATAGAAAAAACTTATATTATTATAAATGATTAAATTCTGAAAAATATTATTTTTATGATAAGATCTTATTCTTATAGAAGGAATAATATTAATTATTTTTTATTATGATTTTTTTTTTTTTTTTATATTATAATAAGATATAATTTATTATAGTCAAATAATTAGCTTGATTAAAATATGATTTATAGATTTATGAGTAATTTATATTATATAAGATTATAAATAAAATTTTAATCTAATTAAGTTAAATTAAGTATTAACTGATTTGGTAATTTAATAATAATATATCAATTTAGTAGAAACTAATAAATTTTTTATTTTTTAACTTTTTAATGATGCAATTTTATCACATATATGTATTAATTAAAATAAATAAGCAAAATAAAATTCATTAAGTTTAAAATTATATCTTTAAATTATTTTATTTTAAATCTGTTTAAGTTGATTGATTATATTAACACTTTAATGAAAATAATGATATTAAGGGAGTAATAAATTTTCTCAATTCTGAAACTTAATAAAAAATCTAAAATTAAAAATAATATCCAAAAGAAGAAAATTGATATATAAAAAAATTAAAAAACTAATAAATAACTTTATATAAACTTTTAGTTAAAATGCTTATTAATTCCAATTTATAACATAAGAGAATTTAATTTATTAATTATTTTATAAGGCTTTTTAGATTTATACTTTTATACTAAAATGTTTATCAATTCAGATTACAACTAACTTTTGATATAAAATGATTTTTTAAATCATATAGTTATTTAAATCTAAAAAATATAATATGAAATTTAAAATCTTTAATTTTAGAAATCTAAAGAAAAGTTTAATCAATTAAAAGAGATATAATATTTAAAAAGAAAAGAATATATCATTATATAAGATTTATTGATCTAAAGTAGGAATGTTAAATGATTTTAAACAATCCTAAAAATCCTAATAAATTTGGCAGTTCTAGAAAAAATTTTTATTTTACTAGCATTATATTTTACTTTCTAATAATAATTTGTTAATTGAATATAAATCAAAAATATATATTAAATTTATACGAAAATCTAGAATCTTAATTTTTAAATTTAGAATCTAATCTTAAGGATCAGATCCTACCTTAGCAGTCTTTTATTAATTGTTGATTCTATTCATATTTCTTTTATAAGTTATTCATAAAATTTATTATTACAATTATTTATCAAAAAATACTTATTATAGATAAATGATTAGACTTTTATATAACTCATAATTTCAATATTTGTTTACAGTCATTTGTAATTATTTAACATACCTAAATATTTTAATCCTGATCATCAATTAGAATATCTTTTAATATTCATTTTTTATAAACAATTTTAAAAAGAAAAAAAATTGAAAAATTGAAAAAAATATTTAATATTATTTAAGTTATCATAATAATTTTATATAAATAATATATAAAAATAAAAGAAAAATATTTAAAAAGAGTATTTTTTTTATTTATAAGCAGCAGATCTCACTCTTTAATATGATTATATTAAAAAGTGGAATATTACTTAGACTAAGTTATAAAGTTATAGTAGTATTCTATAATTTGGATATCAGTATATAATCTGAATATTACTCTATAATCTAAATATCACTATATAATCTAAATATTGATATCATTTATAATCTAATTTCTATAATATAAATATCATTCTTTAATCTAATTGTTATAATTTAATTACCAATCTTTAACATATCTACTTCCTTTTAATATCTATTTCTTTTATTCTCTAACTATTTCTTTAGGACTTTTTTATTATTCATATTTTTATACTGATATATTTTTATTATTACTTTAAAATTTTGGAGGTGACTTTTATTATAAAATATAATAATAAAGTCGTATCCAAATTGTCAGGTCACATTTATTATAAAAAATAATAATAAAAGCCACATCTGAACTGACCACTTTTATTATAAATAATAATAATAAAAGCTACATCTGAACTGTCAGATGCAAGAATAAAGGCTGCTTCTGATAGTTTGGATGTGACTTTATTAGAAAAAATCATACACGAATTATCAGAGATGACTTTAATTATATTATAAGAATAATAATAAAGGTCACAGCTAAACTGTCAGAAGCAACTTTATTATAATTTTTTCTAATAATAGTGGTACTAATAGTTCAGATATGACTTTTATTATTATTTTTTTATAATAATAGCCTTCAGATGTGACTGTTATTATTATTTTCCTAGCACTGATAATTTAGTGTAATTATTTTTTATAATAAATGTCATATCTGAATGTCAGAAGCAATTTTATTAGTATTTTTTTTCTAATAAAAGTTACTTTTAAAAATTCAGTTTGACTTTATTGTATTTTTAA
Source organism: Funneliformis geosporum (assembly GCA_946474995.1). Taxonomy (NCBI): domain Eukaryota; kingdom Fungi; phylum Glomeromycota; class Glomeromycetes; order Glomerales; family Glomeraceae; genus Funneliformis; species Funneliformis geosporum. The sequence goes on from CAMKVN010000759.1 coordinate 23,607, forward strand.
AAGTCACTTTTAACAATTCAGATGTGACTTTTATCAGTTATTTTTCTAATAAAAAATGCCTAAAAATTCGAAGGTATTTATTATTAACTAAAACTTCAGATCAATCTGAAATTTTCAGATTGAATCTGTTCAGTTCAGATTTTTTCAATTTGAATTGAATTATAATCTGAAAAAAATTTGAACAAATTCAAAATTTTTTGGATTATTTTTTACAATCTGAACTGAAAAAACTGAACTGAACCAAAAAATTTTCGAATTGATCTGAACTGTTCAGAATTTTAGCATTGAATTATTCTATCATAAATTTAGTTTACCTTATATATAATCATTTAATGAATCATATTGAAAAAATAATGAAAAATGAAAAATCTTCAAAACTTTAGTTGCAACTATAAAGGTAATATAAAATAAGCTTAGTGAATATTGCAATAAAACTTCTGAATCAGTATATACATTCCTACAATTATTGATCTATGATAAACGCTTAAATATTTTCAAAGCTGGATAGAAAATGATGATGATATATTTTATAGAAAAGCAAAAAATTTGTAAGTAAATTAATTTTTACTATAG